>AZIM01002430.1:165149-179477 GCA_000516915.1 Ophiophagus hannah
GTTGTAAGTTGAGGACTACCTGTAATGATGATCTGCATCCCACAGTACTGCTTACAAAGCACTAGTAAAACATTTGGATTATTTTCTGCTCCATTGTTTCTTAATTTCTCAGTCTTTCATTTGAGATAGATTAATCTCTTATCATGCTCCCATGATACACTGTTCTATTTGATGAAAGTTTATGTATATTCTTTAAGTGCCCTTTGTAAACATATTTGTTGAATGATAAAGATTTTCTTAAGAGAATGACAGAGTAAGTAGTAGAGATGGCATGGGAGCCCACTCAAGCATTTATTCATTATTGTACATTTTTTTAAATAAAAAGAAGTGCTTAAAGATTAAAATTTAGATGATACTGCTAAAGAATTATTATCTTATGCACCCTATCCTTTTCCAGACTGCTAGATTAACAAGTTTTATAGTTGTAGAAGGAGAATTTGTATTACACTGCACAAGGCAACAATATCAGGAAGAAGGGGAAAAAATCAATTATTGACTTTTAGACTTCAACAAATAGAGTAATATAATACTCTACTATACTATCAGTTCAGGATCCAAATGGGTACATTCATACAGGTTCCAAGTGTATGAATCAGCAATTCTTTTCAACAAAAATGTAAAAGCCCCACCCCCACACTTACAGATACATGGGCCAAATTTCATAGATTAAATTTTAATGACAATTTTTGGTTCCTAATAACTTCCTAATTTTTATTTTCTTGCTTCCAAAAATTGTCATTAAAATTTAATTTGGGGAGACTCTTGTTTCTGATAATTCTCATGTTGATAGGAGGTTTTTAACCTCCTATTTTATTATAGGTTTATAGTAAGGCTTTTTCAAATATTTCACAGCTGGTTTTTAAACATTACAGTTATTATTCCCCAGCTGACTAAGAACTTAACAGTGTCTTCTAACTATAGACCTATTTTTTTTTTATAAATGCAGATGATATAAGTTTAAAAGCTAAATTGATCCACAAATTGTATAGTACTTTTTAACCAGAACGGATGACAAATTTTGATCGTAAGGCAATATGAGATTTTTAGTTGATGTTGTTTTTATTCAAAATAATCAATAATCATCCAGCAGCTCTGATTTCTTTAGTTGCTAAGCAATTAACCTATATGGTGTCTTGGCAGGTTTTGAGGTAAGTTTTGATTTAAATGGGCTTTCACAAAGTTTTTTTTATACTGGATTGATATGATTTATTCAACTCCTAAATCATAAGAGAAGTTTAATGATATGCCAACTCTTTGTTCAAATTTATGTCCAAGTTGTGAAGGCTTCCTTATTTTTCTTATTTTTAATTTTGTCTTTAGACCCTTTGTTTGCACAATTAGAAGTTTTTAAAACTATCAATTGAACTACAGGGGGAGAAACAAAGCATAAGCTTTTATTATATATTGATTATATTTTATGTTTCATAAATGTACCAGAGATTTGGGGATCCTGACTGGTTACTCTGTAAATAGGGATAAATCACAATGATGAGACTGGTTCACATTACAGTTCAAAAACTTTTATGGATTTGGAGTTTAGGCTGTGTCTTGACACCTTTATGTTGTTATAAGAATTTCCAGAAGGGTTAAAGGGTTAAATTGATAAACTTAATGTTACCATTTTTAATACAATGAAAAGAGTTAGATGGATGGTCTGGAATATTTTTCAACATTTGGTGTAAAGTTAAATATGACAAAGATGAGTGCAATCTGAAAATTGATTTATTTTGAGGACTTATCCTCAATTATTTCTAATGCCATTGAATCCCTCGCATGTATTCCTCTTCTGAGTACCACATATCTATACTTAATACTGCATGACATATATAAAAATACTGTGGATCAACCTATATACTCATAAAAATGCTTATATTATGAGACAATCACATTCAAACGTTATGTCTAAATTTGTTTGAGTGGGAACTTACAATATTACAATACTAGTGCAATAACATGAGCCTATAGAAAAGAAATGTACTTCTGTTTCATTGAATGAGGTTTTCCTTCTTCTATTATTGTACATCAATTTTCTGTAAATAATTCTGGAGCGATGAAGAAATAAAATGGCAAGAGGTAGCATAAAGCAATGTGACAAACTCTAGTCTTTAGTGTGATCCAGCTGTAGCTCCTAAAGCATTTGATAAATTGACCTCATACTAAGAGGTCAGAAGAGATGAATTCAGCTTTTGTTGCCCCTTCAAATTTTTCTCATTTAATTCCATTTATAGAACAGAGTGACTGGTGAAAACTAAATGATGCCTTTGTAATTCTACCTCCTTTTGTTAGAAAGTGGATTTTGCCATTTTCCTGATTTGATTTTACATTTAAGACCTCAGTGATGGGGCACTGTCCTTGACAGAGCAAAACAACAGTGACCTTACATTCTTTGTTGTAGCTTTCATTTATTCCTCACATTTTACAACCAAGCTCAGAGAGCACCAAGGACCCCCTCAAATTATCCAACATGAATAGATTTTTGGAACTGATCTGAATTGTTGCTTAGCTATGTTCCACTATAATTCTAGAAGATTAGCTATTTTTTCTATTTTCATATGGAGATGTCAGATATGAAATGCACAAAACCAGAAGTGAAACTGTCTTCTCAGTCATCTGATTATTATTGGTTGTTCATTCTGCCTATCCCACTGGGCATTTCCACCCAGCCACAATACGAGTTCCCCTATGTAGCAAAAGCCAACAGTCTGGAACTATCCTTACTATTATTATTCCCAAGCTGAACAGTTTCCTTCCAGCTGGCTAATAAAGTAGAGTTTATCAAGTTAAGCTGATGGCTTTATGGAAATGTTCATGCTGTTGTCTTGATAACTGTAGAGAAATGCCAATATCATTTTCTAGGATTTTATTTTTCAAAAAATCACAATGCAGTTTACAGATCAGTTAATAGACTGGATTTACTAATGGAAGGAAAACCCCAAAACAGAAATGTCCTTCTCATTCTGTGCTCCAGACTGGAGAATTTATTAGGCCCTTGTTATGGTTGAGATAAGTTCCCAAAATTGATTAGTTTAAATGATTTTATAAGGCATCATTTAATTTTTACTGAAGGAAATTAATGTTATTTTTTCTAAAAAAATTAATATGTTAATGTTATAGTTATTTTATTATTCTGTTTAAAATTTGAAGCCTCCAGATGCATATGTGATTAAACACTAAAATCTAAACAAAGAAATAAATAAGCTTTAAAAACACAGGCTGGGATTAATCACAAAACTGGAGACAGACTATTAATTCAGGTCCAGAGGTCAGAGTCAGACCATCTTAAAATGTGCTATAGTGGCCAGCTGATATTTGGATTTGCTGGCATGCTTTTAACAATGTTTCCTATAGTTTACCAATGCTCAGAAATGAGCAAAAACATGACAGAAGCTTTTGATTGGATGGTGCAGTGTTTTCATGTTTTGTGCTGATGAGGGAGCCCAGAAAGTAAAATAGCTGAAAGGGCTTTACGCAATCAAGAAAAATATCTGGTGGGAGCAGAAGGCAGGAATAAGAGGAAAAATCTTGGCCTGGGGATGGAGCAGAGTTTTCTAAGATACGCTGTTTTAAAAATATGGCTATATATCTTTTGTGAATCAGGAATCTTATCAATGCATGCTCATCTCCATGCTTCTTGTTTACAGTCCAAATGCAAAAATAAAACAAAATAAAATCCAAATACCTTACATAAACCCCAGGGCTTTAGACATTTAAAAAAGACCTTATTACATTTAGATTGCATTGGACTGAATTTGCAAAGGTCAACCAGAAAAAATATGCTATAATTATCCCTCACCAAGGAGAAGTTCAGCCCTATGATACAGCTATATAAATCGAGATGTTATGAAATATTATCTCCTTATTAACCCTCGATGTGATCTTATGGGTTAATGTCCCAGTGGATTGAAATGGAAATCAGTCTCCCTCATCCCCCACCCTCCCTCAGGTTTTCTCCATCCCTGTTAAAGTTTCTGAATTCACTCAAGACCTGGTTATGTCACTAGACTTGGGGTCCCAGGGAACCAGTAACCCTTTAATATACCTCTACTGTTGATATATTCACTCTTTTCATGCCTGCATCATGTTTAATAATGATCATTTTATATTTTTATAGTAATCAATTTATGTAAGTGTTCATCCTCTTTTCCCATAATCCCTTGTGGGATGGAGTCTGAGCAACTGAATAGAGCTGAGTGTTTATTGGCCAGATGCCCTTCCTGTCACCAATGTGGGGTTTTATTCAGCAGATATATTCTCAGTGTGCCCAGAGAAAGAAATACCTACCTTTACCTAGAATTGAACTCACCACCTCCTG
Source organism: Ophiophagus hannah (assembly GCA_000516915.1). Classification (NCBI taxonomy): domain Eukaryota; kingdom Metazoa; phylum Chordata; class Lepidosauria; order Squamata; family Elapidae; genus Ophiophagus; species Ophiophagus hannah. The sequence continues at coordinate 169,462 of AZIM01002430.1, forward strand.
ATTGTGAGATGAGAGCTCCATTTCTAGGCCACCGCACCACCTAATTTATGTAAATGTTGTTCTTATTTAATTGTTGTATGCCTCCCAGAGTCACTTCTTGTGAGATAGGTGGCCATACAAATTTGATAAATTAATAAATAAGTCACTTTTCTTGCATTCTCTTCATAGTCCTTAAGTAAAAGCATGACAAGTGAATTTAACTTGTCTGAATAATATTTAATGTACATGACATGCATACACATTTACTGTATATTTTCTGGTCTTAAAACTAGTTTTACTTAAGACAGTAAAAAAGTTGTTGATTCAGAACTGCCAGGATTCTCTTATACATCTGAACATCAGATCTGATTTGAAATGTTCACCAAAGATGAATAAAGTCATTTTGCTTATTCAACTCAATAAATGCGAGACATGTGTGAGAAAGACACTAATTCTAGAACATGTATCCTGCAACAGAAATCCTTCTTGGACATTACACTGTATTGTACTTCTATGCTGCTTGGACATTACACTGTACGTTCAGAGTAAGATAATCCTTAAGAATGATACCATTTTAAAAAGGTAGATAAATGTTTATAGCATTAAGAAATAGATCTATTTGTTTTACATTTACATTCACTACTTTTTTTAAGGAGAGTCATTGGCTTGAACATTTAGAAATAGAAAAAATATTGAAAATTGCATTTTGATTGTCAGTCAGAGGGGACCCTTTTAGGATAATTAATCCATAGTTAACTACACCATGCCGAACCGTCTTCTAATTGGTAACAATAGAACATACAAATTAATTTTTACTTCAGATAAATGATTGGATCAATCTATTCTCATGGACTGTAATACTAATATAGTGAAGGATTGATGGAAGAGAGAATGATTTAAGCTTCCGAGCTCCACGTAGCAATTATCCATAAACCCTTGTTTTCATATTATTTAGGAATATTATATGGAAAATGCAACAATCTGCTAGCAGATTGCTAAAGGAAAAATGATTTTTGTGAACATATGTGCATGCAAAAGAATTAGGGGAATGGATATATTGGTATGTAGGTAAAAATACACAAGCCTACATTTAAATGAACGTTTGTGCCACTCTGAACAAGCAACTAGTGTGAACTGAAGTCACCATCTCTGGTCTTTAGCAATACATTTATATTTTATGAGAACAGTTTCCACAAAGTGCTAAAATGATGAAAAATTCCTTTGTTTGATGATTTGGATAGGTTTTACTACCCAAATGTGCTACCTGATCTTTTTAAATTAAAAAAATGCATGATTTTTTAATCCCCTCTTGAAGGATATTTTAGAGTTCTTTGAGTTTCGATTTTGCTCTCAAACTGACATATTCCTGGTGAAAGCATTGCTTGCAATTGTATTTTATCTTAATGGTATTTTATTGGTGCCTTATTTTGGATACTGGAGGACAATATTTGGAAGTCACTGATCATGTGTGGCTGCTTCCACTGCAGACAGAAGATTAAACTAAGAGGCTTATTCCAAGTTAGAGAATAAAGTGAGGCATTTCTAGGCCTTCTTAGACCATCTTTTTTTTCTCCTGATCTTGTCCGAATGATTGGCCAGGATATAAGCTTCATCTCCTTGTCCAATTCAAGATAATTTTCCATACACTTTGATTGAAACTTCTTTAATGATCTCAATCATATTCCACCAAAGAGGAAATCTGACTAAAAAGCTTTGTTTTTGTCTGATGTTAGCATCACCAAAATAGTTGGACAGCATTTTTTTTACAGTGCACAAGGGTATCTACTTTGACAGTTAAGGTTTAAAAAAGATTAGCTTTTTTGTTAGATTTGGGAGCAAAATCTTTCCAGTCATGTTGCTTAGCTTAAGTGTCCTAGAATATATTGAAACTAGATTATATAACTAAAAGTTCTTCTCCCACTGACATTAAATGATCATTTTTAATTGCTTGGAATTTTTAATGGAAGGCAAGATATTAAAATGATAATATGTAAGTCAATTTACAGTCTGATGAAGATGGATTAACTTCAAAGGTTGTGACAGAACTAAAATAGGAAAATCTTCTTTTAAATATGTAGAAGCCAAGCTGCTCAAGGTTATATAAACAACAGAAAATAAGCAGTTTTCTACAGGGGATCAAACATAGGATTCCAGTTGTTGGATGTTGGCCTCCATTTTCTATAATGTGGCAGCTCTCTAGTGGTCATCAAGGGTTGACCCATGTCATGTAGCCTTGGGGTTACAAAAGAATGAATTACAACTGCAAGTTATAACTAGAACACTGCCAAAAGGCATTATATTTCCCGAGCCAAAAAGACAGATAGAACTGTCTTTGTACTCACCCTTGAGTATTGACCTCAAATTACATTACATATCCATGTCTTGCATCAGTTCATCTATAATATGTCCTGTGACATGACATACTGTCAAAAAATATCACTGAGGTTTTTTTTAAAGACTTCCATCTCTTTAGATACACACCTTATATGCTTATAATACAGAAAAACATACAATAGTTATTTAGTTAGACCAGGCCTGACAGGTTTGCTGCTTGATTCTTACCAATGTTTATTCTTAATTTCTTTAATGAGAAGGAAAATAAATTTTTAATATCTATATTTTTTAATTTAATGGAAGTCTATGTAATTACAAGTTAAGGGAAAGGCTCTCATTATGTCTCAACACATATACTTCGTTTATTATAAATCAATCTAATCTTTTAATCCTTCCTGCTAGACATTATAATTAATAACTGTATTCTTCCTCTGCATCAGTCCTGTAAAAATATTTTACAGCCACTATGGGCAAGCACTCAACACAATTTCCTAAAAAGACCTGAACAGACTATCCCATGCAGAAAGAGTTTGCTGATATTTGAAGCATTATGTACATTTAAGTGAAATGTTTCTGAAAGTGGGAATCTGACTTGAGCAATAGTCAGTGGAGATTTTGAACTTCCAAAAAATACAATTATGGTCCTATTAAACCTTCTACTTTGGGTAAGAGGTTTAACATCCACGTCTCAATCATTGGTATGGACCTCTGATGATGATCAGCTGGGTAAGGAACTATTGTAACAAAAAGCATCCAACTGGTTTTGACAGAAAGAATTGTACATCACCTGTACTATCAAGTTGATTAATATATATCAATGGAGTCAAATAGTATGTCTGAACAAACAATCTTTCATTAGAAATAATTTAAAATTATGAGAGAAAATCATGCCTGAAATTCAGTAGTTCTGATTTTACTGGTTGAAAATGCTCCTTCCTTAATAATTACTCTTGTCTGAGAACTATAACTATATTAGTCTTAAATCACCAGAGAAATTAGAGCTGACATTCAGAGTACATTATATAGTTGACTATATAATCACAACTTTTATGATGCCAAAGGGCAGTATCTAACTTAACTTTTAATGGCCAAAAGAACAAGAAATGAAAATTGTAACTTGAAGGATAAAATTGTACTCCTACAATAGAAGAAAATTGCAGTTCTTAATTCAGAATTATGAAATATTATCTTTTGGTACAAATCTTGAATGTAATAATGATGGACATTACTTCTAAACGGTTCCACAGATGTATAGAACTTGCATACAATACATGGTGTGTATGTGTGTGTGCATGTATATATATAAATATCTATATATATGCATATACAGATGTGTGCATATGTGTATACATATATATACACATACACAAATAAATGTGTGCTTATGTATATACATAATACACATAAAATGTATGTGTACACACACACATACACACACACACAAATACATAAACACTATAAATTCATCTTCCCATCCCCCCCACCCCCGGCAAGTGAAATGCATTCAGGGTTAACAACCCAACTCTTACTACCTACCGGTCACCTTCAGTCTGTCTGCTCCAATGACAATCTCTTCTTCATCAGCAGAGAAAAGCACTCTACCATCTTCACTTGAGCTAACTTCAAATCTTTTACACTGGGCTTCTACACTTTCAGCACCTAAAAGAGAGAAAACAGAGCACATTATTATAATTTTCCCCAATATTCCTTTTAGATTCAGATTTGGAGGGACTTACATTAATTCTCTATATTAATTGTCTTTTACAGACTGTGCATGCTGAGAATTACCTTGCATTTGATCTTCCAGGGATAACCAAATTCATTGTTTGACCTATGTGACCTAGCTATATGTCATACCAATTTATTTATGTTTATAGTTTTTACATTTACTTCAAACACTAAAAATTATTTTTACATGACATTTCATCCCCAAAGTGTAACACAGGATTATTGCACCACAAAAATATGTATAATAAACATCTTGTAAAACATTTAGTATAAAGGTTTTTCTGTAAGCTTAATAACCATATTATTTTACTAATATTATTAAATTATCAACTGTACTGTTATTTACTATTATTTTTTGTTAAATTGGTACATACACATGCACACACACACACCTACTTTCAATTTACAGAAATACTGAACAAAATTAGTATAATGGTCCAAATAAACATTTATGTTTCAATAATGCATATTAGTTTGTTGAAAATTAAAACACTAGTTACAATAAAAATCAATGTTTTTAAATTGCATACTCTTAATAAATTGCTCATTGAATAGTGAGCAGTGGGCAGGGCAATGATCTGGATAAATTGCCAACATTTTTTTATTTACTATACATATTAACTACTAACAAATCAGATTTCTCTCTAATATATATTTCAATTTACTGTATATGACTCTTTTTAAAATTTACCCTTTAATTGATTTAATAATTTGCAAATAATTTCTATGAAAGGACATTACACTGTTTTTTCTCAAAATGAAGTATCCATTATGAAATGGAAATAAAGGAAGAGTGGGAATGTTGCCCTCCAATTACTAAGACATTAGTTTAAAGTTTTAAAATTATAAATATAAATAAATAGATATAAGTAATTCAGGGCCATAGCAAGAACAAAAATTTGTAGGATTCCGAAAACTTTTTAAAAAATAATTATTTATTGACTAAGGATTACAATCATTCAGCAATCACCCTACCAGGAATAAAACATGGTTAATATTTGTCCTTTTTTTGAAAACATCCATATTAAAGGGGCAGAGAAGCATAGAGTTTTATTTGAAATAGCCAGTGGATTCAAAAATCACTCGATCAGTTTAGAAAGTGGGTATGTTGTGGAAGGGGTGGGGGAAATATGGATATCAATTGGGCTTTTAAAAGTTGAGGAACAATAGAAGGTATTTTTTCATCAACTTTTAAAGAAGTAAAGTACACCACCTGGTTTGCTCCTATGAAGTTTTAAGTTGGAAAAATTTCCAGTTTTGGAAATTAGGCTACCAAATCCTACATGGCTGATAAAATCTAAGACCACATTTGCCAGGTGAGTTCATGTAGTTGAGGAAATCTAAGGATAAGGGTTCTATTCATTTGATTTATTGTAGACACTTGTTTGCATTTCTTTGTATAATGGTTGTAGCCAAGGTTAAAGCTGTAATAAATTGGAACAAGTAAATGTTTTACTTGCACAATTTATTTGCACAGAAATAAACTGAAGCAAGTAAATGTTTTATTGGCACAAAGCTAGCTGTGTGACCTTGGCCACTCACTTTCAGCCCTACAAATGAAGCAATGGCAAGCTACTTGTGAAAAACCTTGCTTAAAAAGCTGCAGGGAATTGTCCAGGCATTCTCTGAGAATCCGTCACAATTGAATAAAAAAAAAAGTGTTAAGGACCCCCCCCCCCAAAAAAATATCATCAAGGATAATGCAATGCATAATAACACAAAGAATAATGTTACCAGAGTGGTGCTCTTCTCCCCATGTTGTCTGTTGGAGACCATGATTTCTGATGCACCATCTTCTGCCCATCACTTAACTGTTTAACTATATTGATTGCTTTTAAGCAACAAGGAAAAGTTTGTATCCCTGCATCCACTGAAGAATAGCCACACCTGTAGAATCCATGTAGATGTTGGTCAAGTGGGGAATTAATTTAGATTCTTTCTGTGGTACAAACGATGAAGTCCACCGTTTGAATGCCATTGAACTTCACCTAGTTTTACTCAAGTGCAAACTGTTAGATAGTGAAGCTTCCTGTGTATAGGCTTGAGCAATAAACCACTAAGCTGGAACTTTTACATATGGGTCTCATTGTTCATGACTGACAGCAATTGCTATTAAAGACATAGGAGCTTAATTTCAAACAGAAAATACTTGGAATCACCTCATCACAGAATTTCTTTCTAATCCAGAAAAATAATCCAATTTATTTGGGATAAGAATCCTATTCAGTGAATTAAGAGATACCAATTTCTGTCTATAAGTGTGCGTGTGCAGGTGCTAAATAGGACTTCATCTAATAGTTCCAAAGAGGATCCTGCATTAATTTTATCTTGATAAGATAAAAATATTTTTGCCTCTTTAATATAACATTATTATATTTCATTAACTATAATCTGGGATAGTGCTTTGTCTATGGCATTTAGAAATAGGAATATACAGATTATTTTTCCTTGTTGGAGAATGGACTACACACTGTCCTCTCAGTTCCATCTCTTATTAGATAATATTTCACTTCACAATTGCAGTTAGAACTGGAGTCCCAGAAAAAGGAGTTTATTTGAAAACAAAGAAGAGATTGTGTATATCCTATTCGATGTAGTGGCCTAGAAGCCAGGAATGGTGGCTTCTAGCCCACTTTAGGTATGAAAGCTGGCTGGGTGACTTTGGGCCAGTGACTTTCTTTCTCTGGGGTTATTGTTGTGGGGAAAAAGAAGAGGAGAAGGAGTATTAAATATATTCATTCCCTTGAGTTACTTATAAAATAAAGGTGGGATAAAATTCAAACAAACAAAGAAACCTGTGAATGTAAACATGTATATCTATGCATTCAATAATCAGGAGAAAAAAATGCCAAGGCATAAATAAATATATACATAACAAAGAAAATGAAGTGACAGATCAATCAAAAGAAAACTTTCAAATGCCATTGTTTCAAATGCCTTACAAGCTAGCAAAACATTGCACCAAAAAATGAAAAAAAAGACAAGAAAAATGATGGCGTGTGATTTTGCATGTTTAGATTATCTCCTTAGACATTGTTATCAGAAGTGAGAAATAGATTTAAATTTGACACAATTTAAAAGAAGGCACATAAAAGAAAAGTAATAGGAATGAACCTTAAATCAAAAATGGAGATGCAAAACTGAAAATGTGTTACAAAAGGGGAAGTGAGAGCACACTAATGAAGAAACTGTAATTTCTATTTAAAGATCAATAAATTTCTCTGTAGGATTAATGAACTGAGAACTGTCAAGTAATTCCAAGTTTGAGGCATGTTAAACATGACTTGTCTTAGTGCCAGTTCGCCATCCTAAAATTGTAGCCTATTCTCTAAAATAGATATTGGGAACCTTAATTCTATGGCATCAATTCAACCTGGGAGATTCTCCCCAAGCCTACCAAATGTTGGCTGGATTCCTTTCTTCAGAATGCTTCTTTCTCATCCTCCAGTTGTACAGGAACAGAAAAAAAAATCATTTTTTCAATGCAGATAGTCAGGAAACAATCTGTAGGACTGAGGAAAGTTTTACCTCTCTATTCTAAAGTGTAACCATGTAAAGAAATGTGTGTGGTGTTCAGTAACACTAGAGCATGAAAAATCATTGAGTTTATATTTTTGTGAATGCTTAGCAGATAATCCACTACAGAAAAGGATTTAGAATATGTTCTTCTTATCTTGGTTCATTTCACGGAATTTGGAATGATCTGGAACTCTATTTTCTCTTACAGAAAGAAAAGCACCAGGTCATGCAAGATCCAGCTAAGAGGTTTTTGTAGACAGCAGGATCAATAATTATTACTTTTAATCTCTTCCTTCTTCTCCTTTTCCATTCCTACCTTTCATCACTGAGTTCAAAGTGAAGATTGATTTTATTCTTATACCTAAACAAACTTGATAGGTAATGATATGCCAAGTCATTCAATAAGTTATGACCATGGATGGGTAGACTTGAATCTAGTCTCCTAGATGTGAGGCCCACAATTTACTAGCCTCTCTCTAAGCTCTCTTTTCCCTTTTCTTTAAAAATTGAACAGGAAAAGAGGAGTTGGTAGGAACTTCCCAATTTCACAATTTCACAAAAGTTATGAACTGACAATCCCAAAACGAGGGGAGAGAAGACAAAGTACACTTGTTACTAAAATTTTGCTGATCTGTTTAAGCTCTATGAAATAGCAGATTGATCTGAAAGAGTTTGGCAATTTTTATTATTGGAATTAATATGTAATTCCTTTTATGCTATGGAATTATGAAGCTGGAACCGTGGTGTCTGTGGGATGTGTATGTGAAAAAGTTAAGATAACGGGCATGGGAACATGAACAAAACATACCTGCATACGTGTAATATTGACACACACATATTGACATATATAAAGAACCAGGACTTGATCACAGAACCTAAACTGCCATTTGGAGTAGTTTGGGAAAATTAAGCACAATTACAATTACATTTACATTATGAGATACAGACTGTTCATCACCTCTCAGTAAATCCATTAATTCTGATAGTAGTTGTTTTGTAAGTGTTTTATGGTGTTACCAAGCTTCCTTTTGGATTGATAATATCTGCAGTATATGTTAAATCCATAACCTTTTCTCTATTTTAAAGTGGAAGTCTATGAATGATGATGGATTGTTGCCAGATTCAGCCTGAGAGTGACATAGAACAATTCAATTAAAGTTCAGTTCTTTATTTGCTCACACTAATAGATAGAATCTTGCCGGATTCAACCTGTGCTACTTTCACCCCAATGGTGTACCCTGGGAGATTCTAAGGAGTGGGTATCCTAAATCTCTTCCTCTTTCTATGATCCAGTCCCAGGCTGTGTTGTCTCTTGTCTCATCACCCTTCTTGCAGTTGGCTCCCTCCTTCCCAGGACACTGCAGTTTTACATAGTTCATCACCTCCCCTCCCCTTTTGTAGATGCAATCCATTACAGCTATAATTTGCATATAAAATCAGTCAATGTTCTCTGGATCCCTCTAAAATAATTTCAATTAAATTATTTATTTTTATTGATGTCGCCAAAGAGCTAATGAGAAGAAGGCAGCATATTTTCACTTAATACCCTAAGTAAATATTTTGAATTTCCTCCTGCACCTTGACAGTGTTTCAATACAAGGTAATTGAATTGTAAAAATGCATTTACTGTTATAGTTCTCCATTCACACTTATATGCCATTTGTTACTTTTTGATGATGACGTGAGGTCAAGGACAATAAATAGACATTCAGTAAGGTAGAAAAAGTTTCAAACTGGGTTTCTGTACTGTGACTTAAGAGTTTTACTCTACAAAAGCCATTATGTTGCTCTTTCCAAACAGACAAGAATCATGCCTGCTTTCAGCTATATTTGAACACCTTTATAGATAATTACCAGATAAGGTAATACAATTTTCAGATAATGTAAGGGACCAACAGGGACCCAACCAGCATTATAGATTACAGCTATACAAGGTGTGTGTGATGTGGCTCAAAATGGCACTTGAAACTTCAGAGACAAAGTGCTTCAATTTAACAAAATGCTTCACACAATACTCTTTGTTTTGAAGTGAGGGGTAGAGCAGATACTGCTTTGTGAATTTACCTCAGATGGGGCTTTAGTTAAATTTCATACGTGTACATTCATACTATAAGCATATACCAATTTGCCTTCTTGGTGTAAACATTGCAATATGTTGCATATAAGTCAGCACAGCGTTTTGCCGCATCGTTTGCTCAGGACTTAATGGAGAATAATGAATTTCACCTTTCTCTTTGGGCAATGGAATTCATAAAAGGTTTGGATCTGAAGGGGTGTAAGGNNNNCTTGGATTGTGCTGTCTGCAAGAAAGCTAAATCCAAGGCAGCAGCTGTTCCAAAACACGCTACACGCCGGTCAACAAGCATTTTTGATTTGGTACTTATGTCTTACTGACAGACTAAATTTAATGGGCTTTATTAAGTCCAAAACTGATGAATGCGTGTTCACAAAAAGAT
>AZIM01002431.1:6126-16733 GCA_000516915.1 Ophiophagus hannah
GAGAGGGCTGTAAAAGCACTGTGAAGCGATGTATAAGTCTAAGTGCTAGTGCTTTGAGTATTGGACACAGCACTGCATGCACCTACAAAGCTTTGCATTATTTGCTTGCAAAATAAGGCACAACTCAAAATATTTATGAATTTTACTCTTAATTGCAACCTACCCCAGTTTCTCAGATCAAATAGCTTATAAAGTATCAACAGCTATAACTTAACCAGGCACACCAGCAATGATTGAGCTGCAAGCAAACTTTTTGTGCTGAACACGTTTTTTCTCTTAATATTCCAATCCCATATTATTCAGTCCAAGGTAAACCAGAAGCAGTGGGAACAAGACAGATCCCTGTTGCAGTACTAGCTGAACTGGACAGAGTAAAAGTCTCCAATCACAAAAGGGCAAATTACAGGTAGTCCTGAACTTGCAACCAGTCATTTAAAAAATGTTCAGAGTTACAACGAACCTCTCCAGAGCTACCTACGATCTGTTTTTGTAGCTATCATGGACACAAACCGTCCGTGGTCACGATTGCTTTTTAGGCACTTGACAATAGGCTCATTTTATGGCCATTTGCAGTGGCCCACAATCAGAGTTTGCAGTGTTTTTTGCTGGTTTCTGGCTTATTTCTGTTTTCTGGCATAAGATGCCCATTGGGGGGATAGATTTGCTTAACAAGTGTGGCCCCCATTTAATGACCATTGTAAAAAGATAGTTGTAACTTCAAATCCAGTCAGGTGATGCCTCGATTTACAACCACAACAACCTATGGCTGAATTTATGTTCTGAGTCAAGAACTACCTGTAAGAACTTCAAATTATATATTGAAATGACACCACCTGAAGCAAACATTTTGATCTTGGAGCTATATACATTTCCTTTGAAATGTTGTAAGATTGAAATGTTTTGTACATTCCTAATGCCATAATCAATTCACAGGAGGGAAAGTATAAGGAAGAAGGTTGCAAGACAACAAATGAACTAGAAATAAAAGAAAAAAAGCAAAGGAATGTAAGGGTACTTCCAAAACATCTCAGTGAATCTGAACTAGCTTGGTACCCACAGAATATTGAAAAATGGTTTTTGGAGGGACAATAACAAACTAGGAAGAAAAGAAATACAACAAATATAATAAAATATTACCCATTTATTTTGTTTCAAATCCTATTTGTGGATAAATAGCTGAATCTGTATCCTTTCCCAGTCAGAAATTATTTTACTTAAGCTATTTTGTGTTCTGTCTGTTGTGGAACTCTATAAGGTAGATAATAGTGACAACTTGAAACTATGCATTTGACAAGCATCTATGTTAACATTTTTTTCAGACATAATCATAATCTATCTTACCCTGGAAACAACCAAACCATGAATTATATCCATGCTGCAGTTCTATATATCTCTATATGGTTTTAAATCTCTTAGAACCAATTATGACTTTATTTCTGAGTACGTATTTATAGAGAAAGACTGCATGTATGTGGAGACAAAGAGAATTGCAATTAAAAATCTGTTGAATTCAAATCATAGTTACATCTGCCTGACTCCTTACTGACTCTTTATGTTAAACAATACAGATCTCATAAAAAAGGCTTTCCAACAGTTTTTGACATTAAACAAATGCAGTAAACTAATTCAAATTGATAAGGTTTGCTTGTACTGTGGATGGTTTTAATATATACTGAGAGAAATGAGTATTAGAGGCAGAAAGATATGGAATAACCGATTTTATTTGTCCTAATTGCCTTCTTCCTGCTTTTCACTTGTAATGTAGAGGGACAGCTGTTGACCATCTATAAACAGAAAGACCATTTCCATTATAATTTCTTCAAGAACATAAAGATAAAATCTGTTATGTAATCGGCTTCGTTTATGAACCAACACCTAGGTTTTTTGTTGTTGTATAGCGCATGTAATTATAAGTAAATTTGTGCTCCAGGCCTATTCTTGCCCAAGAAAGCAATATAGCATAGAAATTTGGGAGATAGGTACCTAATTATTCCCTTGGAGTTGTTTTGGGTTTGGAAGTCAGCTGAAGGGAAAATGATTGAGCAGAGAGAGGGCAGAGGGGCAGGCCCCAATTTTGGGCTCTAGTTCTCTAAGTAAATTCTCTCCTTGATCCTTGGTTAGCAATACCAGCCAGATGGGCTTGCTGTGGTCCATATTAACCAGATGTTGCTTCTTTCTTTACCTCTCCAGACTTTGGCAGTCTCCAAGCAGCTAATCCGAAACATGGAAAAAGAGAAGCTATACGAAGTTAATTCTCAGGAATGTGAATGTCTCATGGAAAGATGGCTATCTGAAGAATGCATGCAAGCTGTAATGAGCTTCATGCAGAAGAAATCAAAGCTCTAGTCTCTAGCCAATCATGCAAAATGAATTGCTGTAAGTTGTTTCTCTTCCTTTACTACAAAAATTGTCATTAAATGAATACCTTGGATACATATCCAGATGGTCCCTTCATTCTGGCTAGAGCTTAGCTTTCTTTGTCTTTTAGAATGTTGTAGTTTGACATGAATTTATGATGCCAAAAGCACTGGAGATGCCTGTTTGGGCCATTAGGCGGGAAAGCACTCACTGCTTTGCATGCAGAGCGGATTTCTTTGAATGTGACGACGACTGATTGTCTTCCACAAGGGATGAGGGATTCAATGTCACCAAAAGTTGCAAGTTCTTGAATAGCTGATTGGTGGTCAAATTGAAATGACATGGTCTTTGGTATCCATCTATTGTGGAGAAAGCAAAACAAAAACAAAATAATGGCACTACTAAAGAAAAAAGATGATCAAATATCTGTTTTCAAATGCATACAATAAGGATTAATACTTTACAACTTCATTATACTCTGATGTATTTTGCAGAGTTTTTAACGACCGTAAATATGCCATTGAATACAGTTTTTAAAAAACAATGGCTGGCACATATGGCATTCAGGTTTTATTGCAGAGCAGGAAGATGCCTGCCCTAAAATGTTTTGGAGGGTTTTTTTTACGGTGGCTTCTTTAACAGTAAAAGCGGAAGATGACATGAGAAGAAAAGGCGTGAACAAGATTGTCATTGGCTAAGAATAAGTGTGGATGTATGATCAAGGCTGAGATTACATGCAGAAAAAAAGGAAGGAAGGATTCTTTCTTTGTGCAGTATTTTCCTGGTGAAAAATCTCACTTATCCCGTTATTGTTTGCCTTACTCACATTAATGCCTTAACTCAAGTTTCTGGAAGATAGTGCTGCTTGGAACAAGAGGCAGCTCAACCTAATAGGCCATATTGTTGCCAAGAGACCCACCACGTTAGTAGTAAGGTAAGTATTAAAGGGGCGACTACCAGGTATACTTCTTCCTGGAGTGCACAGCTTTTCTTCCCCCAAAACCTACGAAGGATTGTTATGAGCCACAGAAAATGACTTGGAGAGCTGAGACTTTGAGATTCCAAGAAGACTGGTTCTGTGGGAAGGAGGGAGACTATTGGACAACTTCCTTTTTTAATAGCTAGCATAATTGCAAAGGTCTGACATACAGTTCTGTTTTACTAACTACTTTTGGGGGGTAAATTGACAAATGTAATGAATATATATATTTAATAAGAATCTTTTATTAAAATTGCCCGTTAAAATAAACAATGGTATGTGACAGTATTCTTGTTTTTGACCTATTTGTATATATCTTAGTAATGTTATTATCCAAAATATTCATCCATTCCACATTCCTGCTACTGTTGTCATCATACCAATTCCCCGACCTATTCATCCTGTAAAGAAATGAAATTATTTTTTTAGCTTTATCCATTAATCATTTGTTCATCTTTCTTGATTTAGGCCTTGATGTTAATACAGTCATATCTTCTCAAGATATCATCAGTCACTGTACTGCTATATTAACTCAAGGAAGAATTTGAAACATCTATATCACTCATTTGGTCCATATGGTTTTACAACTGTTAATGTGGTTGTAGTTATCTTATGTATCTACAACTGGTAACATTCTCATGTTTTTATGTTCCCGGAATGCAGACATTGGAGAGCAAACTATCCTGAAGATACTGAATTCTATATTGAGCTAATACAGTAATCCAATCTCTTGATCTCTGGAGTGAGGTGAAATAGTCAAAACATATGGCTCAGTAAACAATTTTTAAATTACTGCAAAACTCAAGTTTCCAGGAATACCAACATAGCTAAATATGAATAAGGGTCCCTGGATTCTCCTTCCACAATTACCTACCGACCTATCAAACACCTGAAAATTTGTACCAGATGTATGAAGATGGTTGTGTTTCCTTGTTAAATGTGTTCTTTTGCTGAGAAACCATTGCTAATCTTATAATGCCACATATCAGCATTGGAGTGGGGACAACAATATTCTCCACCTTCTAACCAAAATGATGACAAGCAACTCATCATTACAGGTAGTCGTCAACTTAACAACCATTCATTTAGTGACTTGAAGTTACAATGGTGCTTAAAAAAATGACTTATGACTGATTCATGCACAATTGTCATAGCATCTTGGGGTCATGTGATCCCCATTTGGAACCTTCCAGCAAGCTTCCAACAAGCAAAGTCAAGATTGCTTAATGACTATAGCAGGGATGTCAAACTCAATTTCATTGAGGGCCACATCAGGATTGTATTTGACCTCTGGGGGCCAGGGTGAACGTGGACAGGGTGGGCATGACCAGCTTGATGTCACTTGTGTTGGGGGCGCCTGTAGTGGCCTAAGTGCTCTGCCAGCAAAAACGGGCTCTTGAGCTCTGTTTCTGGCTGTGACGGCTTCCTGCAATCCTCTGCCAGCAGGTGGCCCTCCTGAGTTCCATTTTTGCTGGCAGAGGCATGGCGGGCCAGTCCTTTGCTGTTTCCAGAGCGGCGCCATAGGCCAGATCTAAGCACCCGTGGGCCGGATCTGGCCCCCGGACCTTGAGTTTGACACCCTTGGACTATAGCAAAAAGGACGTAAAATTGGACATAACTTGAATAATGACCACATTGCTTTGCAATGGAAGTTCCAGTCCCAATCATGGCTGTAAGTTGAGGACTACTTGTAGTTTTCCATGCTGAATTACAAAGTGTTAAATAAGCAGACTTTACTTCAAGGATCTTGCTGCAGAAACAGTGTCAGCTTCTGATGGCCTTCATTACCATGGCTTGGCTCTTCCATGGATCTCCCATAGAAAATCAATTATTCAGTAAAAAGGTTGATAGTATATTGGATCATGTTCAAACTGTTTATTATACAGTCAGCCTGTGAATATTCATCAAGACTCAAAGGAATCCAGTATCATCAGTGGTTCTATCCTTCACATTACAGGCTTTCTGTCTCTCTGCCTATTTCTTTGTCATTTTGTCATCAATAACATCGGACCCAGTCTTAGGTATATTAGCAGAAGCTTTGACTCTATGAATCAGTACACAGCCCATGTTGGAAGTAATAGTGTCTTTTTATTCGTCAAGCCAATTATAGCAACAATCATAGTCATAGCGAAAACCATAGATTGCTAAGTTTTTTCCACACTTTTTCATAGTTTTTTTTTAAATAAAGTTTAATTCAATGCCTTAGAACTACTACCTCTGAATCCAACATCTGAGACATTACAGCTAAGAGCAACAGCTTTACAATTCAAGTTAGTTAAATTGATCCACAACGTGCATTGCCTGCTTTTGTATTTTGGGGGGTTTTCATTCTGCTTCTAATTAGGTTTTTCATTTGGTTTTCAGGAGTTATTCTGTTTTTGCTGCTTTCCAGTATTTTGTTTATTAGTTGTGTTATTGAATTGATTTTAACTATGAGTTGCCCAAAGTCACAAATGTTAATGGGCATTTATAGAGGAATGAATGAATGAATGAATGAATGAATTCAATCACAATTTCAACTGGGAAACTTGACATTTAGATGCAGTTGAATCCAAAAATGCTAGGAATTCTTGGGAGTTTGGCGTTCTGATAAATCAACCATCAACAGACATATAAAACTAAATATCATGTATGCGCCATTTAAAAGATAAAATCAAAAGCCAAGAAAAAAAGTCCATTGTCCTTAACAACCAGCACCCAATTAAACAAAAAATAGCCCAGATAAACAATGAAAGTAGACAGTGCTCTAAATCAAGGAAATTTCAAGGAAGAATCTACACTCCAACCAAGGCTGGCAGGGCAAGCTATTACATGTAAACAATCAGCAAACTTTACTTTTCTGTGAAGTGGTGGTATTTAGCTGGTAATGAATGAAGGCTGCATGAAAACAGTCAAACTCAGAGAAATGCCACAAACACAACAGTTCAACGCTGAGCTACACACCAATATTCTCTACTTTTGTCCTACTATATGTTGTAGAGGTTAGTAAATGCCGTTTCTCTAATATTGCTTGGTATTAGAAAAGAAATTGTCTAGCAAAAAAAAGGGGGGGGGATTTGGGGGCAACAGGTAACAGAAAAAACGTAGAGAAAAAGAACAATAGAGGCTGAATGGGGTGTAAGAGATGCAATGATAAAAAATAATTGTTTATTTGTATCTTACCTTGCAGTGATAGTTGCTAGTGGCATATCTTGTCTATAGACTCCAAAAGGTCCAGGCTGATTAGCAATCTGGTTAGAAACCCTTCTTTTTCTTAGGGGCATATGATTTGGTGGTGGTGAACAATATGCCTCTTTAGGTATCAAATTCATGGAGAAATTGTCAAAGTAGGAAATCTTATAACCTGAAGAGAGAAATTGTCTGCAATTTAAAATGTATTGGTGTTTGGTAGGGTTTCCTTTGCTTAATACTGGCCTTGAAACAGTACCTTTGGTGGTCATATCTGGAATAGCTGGGTCACCATTTGGCTGCATATGGAAACATGTTCTACATGGGACTCCCCTTGGAGGCAATCCAAAAGCTACCACTGACACAATCCACAAAGTTTAGCTGACTAAAATGCTGGCAGATCAACCCCACCAGCACAGGACAACTTCTATTCTGAAATTGCTGTGTTGCTTACCAGTCAGCTTCCAGGTTCAATTCAAAGTATTAGTCATCCCTTTTAAGTCTTACAGAGCACAACTCCAGTTACATCAGGTGCAGAATTTACACACCCAATTCATTCATTGCTTGTTGACAATCCCTCTACTTCAGAGGCACATCAGGTGTGAGCAGGAGGGCAAGTCATCCCAACAGTAGCTTTCCAATTTATGGAATTATCACTATCTAGAAATACAGCACCTGCATTTCTAGTCTTTTGAAAATAAGTTGATTTTTTTTTAATTGTGCCATTGTGCCTTTGGCTCAAACTGAAAATAGGTGTTTTGATTCTTTAAAAGAAACAGGATTTTTATTGTACTGAATGTTTAATTGACTGATATAGTATTGACTGCTCAGAGTATGGGGCAGAAAGGGAGGGAGGAAGGGATGTGCCCTTACATTTAATTGTATGGTAGCTTTTTATTATACATGATAAATGAGAAACAGACCCATGTTTTAACCTGCACTTAAACTTAAGTTTATAATGTTTAAATAACATTCAAAAACAGGAGAGGATTGTAATAATGTGCAATTTTGATTCTTCAATAAAATAAATAATGTTTTTGCTGTTGGTTTTCCCATTTCCTTTTTCAATCTAATTTCAAATATTTTCTTTCTTATTCTGCTATGAAATCTTTACATTAAAAGCTCTCCTTGCAAGAGAAGATTAATTTTACTGAAATACAATCCTTCCTTTATCCCACTTCAAACTTCTGCACATTAACTTTTTAAAAGTACATACAACTTTTCAGACTGCAGTTATTAAGAAATTAGGAGTTCAAACAGGCCAAATAAACTCAATGCAGTCACTATCTCAGAAACCAGGTTAGCCAAATTAAAAACAATGTAATTTTGAAATAGTTTTTTGCTTTAAGCCAATTGCAGTAGATATGAACTCCATACGAACAGCTGCATCTGCCTTATCCCCAAATTAATGCAATAGTACCAATCTTCATATTTCATTATCTCACACATCTATGATTGCCCAATTGAACTACTACAAGGTACTTTACATGGTGCTGCTTTTAGAGATGATCCAGAAGCTAAGCTGCAGGTCTCATCATAACCAACATCAACAAAAGGCAAAAGTTACCTCAAAATAGACATCTCACAACCAGTCAAGTGAGGTCCAAAGTTTCTTAGAGCAGAACAATACACAAGGATTATACGTATTTCTGGAGATGCGAATGTAGAATTGTGCCTCCACTAAAACTTACACCAGAGATAAAACCACTCATCTGGTCTAGTCATCTGGATGATACCCTTTTGAAACTCTTTCCATTGCTTCACATTCAAGGCACATGGGAATTCATGTGGGAGAGACAATGCCCCTATGGTAGTTTCCACTCCTTTGAATTACATTTCCATCCTACCCCTCCAATATATAAAGGTACCACTTTGTAGATATTTTGGAAATAAAGCAGTTTTATTTTAAGGAGAATTTGGATCCATTTGACTGGTTGTGTGCAGCATGCTGATCTTCAGTTTAACTTTGATTTTGTGTTTTTATTGTGATGTTTTCACTGCTGTTGCACCCCAGAGTCCTCCAGGTTTGGATCAGGTTTTAGATTCCATTAAATAAAATTTAAAAAATAAACTTTGTACCTGCTAGATTTTCTACTTTACCTGTTCCTCATCCCAGGAAGCAAGTATTTTCACATGGTCAGTTTCATTAAAATTGAGAAATTGCAATCTGTAAAAATATCAGCAATCATATTTTCATGTAAAGATATTCTCTAAAATGGATATATATGTGATAACAACTTACACTTTTGTTGATCATCACATGCACATCGAAGCAATATATCTCTCAGTGGATCAGGCAAATTGTTGTGAAGCATAGAGAGCTTTAGGAATACTTCATTTATCTCATCCATCTTATCACAGCTTTTCAGCTTCTGAGAGTTGACCAGTGATGGTAGATTCAGGCTAGATTTTGTCACAGGCCTGATCCTTGAAAGCAAGCTTCCTTTCTTTACTGTTTGATGATTTGTGTCTGGTCGTGGGAAGTGAAGACATGATCTTTTCCCAAAAAACATTCTGAAAAGTACTGTTTTTTTTTAAGTTTTTTAAGGAAAGGAGTTGTTATCAATACAGAACACAATGGTCTTCTGACTTTCTCTACCTATCAAACTCTTTATATTGTTGGTGAAAAGCCATTTTCTCTGCCCCTGCCACTATGTAATCCAGGTGTCATAACAGTGATGTGATGTCACAAGCAATAATGAGAGAGAAACTACTCAAAATATATTTAATGGCACTACTGACTTGATATGATTAACTGGATTTCCAAGAATTAGCATGACGTTTCAGTGAGTAAGTCAGATCAAATGAATAAGCCTATTAATTGGAGAGGATACATTTTACTCCTAGACCCCACCATGTTTGAAGTTAAATTAACTTCCTCAGTGAGTTGTATCATCCAAATATGATCATAGAGAAATTCTACAATGTCTCCATAAAAATAGGGTCTTGTTTGGCATTCTATCTGTGTAGCTACCTCAGTTTTCAGTTGACGCATGCATACATACATACATAGCCACACTGGAAGGAGATTAAATAAGGACGATAGAGAAGTAGCTATGGTCCTTTGAACCTGTCCACAGCGATGCAAGTCCTGATCATATCCCTAATTTTGCTTCCTAAATAAGAAAAATAAAAACATGGAGTAATAGGAAGGGAGGTGAAGTGAAAGCCTAGAAACTAAGTCTTTAAAGCTATACAGCAGACAGGCAAATTACAACATCCTTGGCATGCGCTTATGTCGAGCCCCAATCCAGGCTCGCCATACCTGGGGGGGAGGGAGCCTCCTTCATGTGCTGTCCTGAATACCCGGCCGGCAGACCAGGTCTTACAGGGCCCCATGGTTCCACCGGCCCCATGGCCCCAGCAGCTGGCATGGGGACCCTCACTGTTGTAGGCTTCGTTTGATGGGGGTGAAGCAGTTAGCTAAGCCCATATGTTTCGAGCAGGTGGACAGCTCATTATTCGGAGGGGTTCCAGCTACCCAGGTTGCTGAGCCAGTACAATTAGAAATGGGGGAGCATTGGGAAATCATTAGGTTCATCATGGTAGCAACGATGACCGAGTCGGTGATACCAGGACTGGCATTGAGAGCTTGCCTATAACTCATTCTCTGCTCTTCCCCAAAGTCTTGGCTCCGTTTAAAAAAGGCTTAGTTAAGTAGATGAATAATTTTTGGAAGATGTTTTTATGCAGTTTCACAACTAGCTTTTTTCCCAGAAAATCAATTTATGCTATTTCTTCTCAAATATTTTAGTACTCTTCCATTTGCGAAAAGACTTCTAATCATTGATATAGGATATCTCAACCAGCGCCATAGGTACTAAGGGTGGTCACAAAAGATGCGAGATATAGGTGAAAGGTGATTCATCTCCCCAAATCTGAGGCTTGAGGGAGAGCAGGGTTGGTGTTGGTCCAACTACTGCAGCAAATTTCCAATTGTTTATGCTGAGGCAGATTTGCTTCTTGATCATGTGGTCAGGAGGAATGAAGGAGAGGGGGCTCCTCCCTCACTCCAATTGCTGGAGAATGCTTTGCCCCCCCTTCTCCCTGGCCACACTGCCTCTATTTGGTGCTTATTTTTTTTTTAAATAATTTTTTAATT
>AZIM01002431.1:26872-47941 GCA_000516915.1 Ophiophagus hannah
CAATCCTGTTTGGAATTTAGAGCAAAGGGAAGATGAAAAGACTCAAACTTATTTTCATCATGATTTCTGGCCAGTTGGCAAGGAATCATATTGAACACCAGTCAAAACATTCTGTGGTTGCAACCTTCTGCTTTAGAGATAGAATTACTTTAGTATTGGTAGTAAGGTTCTGTTAAGCTGTTTCAACAGTAAATAGGCAATCATTGTAGTTTGCATGTAAGTCCAGCAATTTCAGCAAAAATTGTTATGCTAAACCCACAAAAATACTTTCTCGTTTCTTCATTTATGCTTTCTTTTATTGAAATATAGCATAGCTTTAACCATCATTAGGCCTCTGAATTCCACCCAATGAATACTTAGGACTTTACACTGAGTATTTTTCTTAGATCTAACTGTACTTTTTGGAGGGCTCGGACCTTGCTGCCCTTGCATAAGGTTGAAAAGATCTGGTTTGGGCCAAGGCTTGAGGTCCTGAGTGTGTGAAGGAACCCGTCTCTTGGTTTGTTAGGGACTGTTGATTGTGATACTTCCTTGGCTTCAGTATATTTTAGTTTTTATATTTGTAGTTGGAATTGTTTTTAACTTATTGTAATATTGTTCACCTCCTGGGTCACTTGTTGAGATGGACAGCTGTATGAATTAAACAAATGAGGAATATTTTGTTTATTCATCTTTACCGTAAATATTTATCTCGAACTTATCTCCCTAGCAGATGGGGGGAATTAGAAACAAAACTAGGCCGAAGCCCATTTTGTAGCTCCCGGAGGTTTCTCTTGACTACCACTGTTGAAAATTAATGACAGTTTCATGCTATTCTGACTCAAGAAACACAGAATACTAGTATAAGCCTTAAAAATAGGTTTAATATGCCTTTTTTTAAAAGGAATTTCTGAAAATCTTTCACCCAAAACTGAGAAAACAAATCCTTGTCTCAGCTATATTTATATCATGTCTCCTACCCATAACTATTGCCGTGATGTCAACTGTGATGCTTCCCCATTCAGCATATAAACCAGGTTCTGTCAAAGTTGACCCCCTTCTTTAGAGATTTCTAGCAACCCACAATATAAATGAAATCATAAAATAATTACAAAATAAAACAGCAGATAAAAAGTAATTGAATAACTAACATGTTAAAATAATGATTTTTAAAAATAGGATTATTTGCCAAAAGCCCTCCTAAAACAGAAGGCCTTTATCCCCTTCTGAAAAAGTGTTAAGAGAGGAAGTGGGATGGGATCTCTAGACATTCCTCTTTGATTCTTATGTGTATCTCCATTTGTCTATCATCTGCCCTAAATCTTTCCAGAAAGATTATTTTATTGAAATCTGAAATCACATAAAATCATTTGAAAAAAAGATATACTGTTATTTTCTAAAAGGAAGACTATCTTGGATTATCTCAAATTACCCTAAGGGAAATGAGACAGAAAAAACATGTGTTAGTTTCTTCTCACAGGACTTCTGGTTTTTAAAGGTAATGTTGGGAAGCCTCGATTCTTCTTTCAAGTAATTGTACAATATTTAAGTATGAGTTGCACATCTTTGGAATTTCTCAGCCCAACATATGGAATTGTGTATAGGCTTGAGATGAAACACATGGCTCAAAATAGGCACTGAATTTTATAATGCATGTTTTGTTTTATAAATATTACAGTGACTGTTCTTTTATAGGACCACTATAAAGTTGCAATCGAACAGTTGACAAGTCTTAACATGTCAAAAAATTCTAGGACAACACAGGTAGTGTAAGTTTGCAAAACTCTTTTCATAATACAATTTACTTATGCTTAAATTTCAACAATTTTTCCAAGTTGCATACCAATCATATTTTTGTTTAAACTGTTCTGCATTTTTCAGCTGAATTCCAATAGCAACAAACAAGGGCACTTCTATTCCTGGAGCCATATACCTAATCAAGGCAATACTTCGGTCAGCAGGTAAATATACATAGATATATATATTATATATAGCTTTTTTGGAAAAAGAAATTAAGTACAATAAGACCACAAGCAAGATGCTGGCCACTCAATATCTTCATTAATAACCTGCCAAGCATTGAATTCATTTTAAAACACTCTTGGAAAATTATTTTTCTGGGTGGATTGGTATGTGCAAAAGAATGCCAACATTTAAGTCAGGATTTTTTTTTTTAATTTAAAACTAATTGTGGAAAAACAGCAAATATGATAGACATTGAGATATATCTGCATGCAAAAAAAATTATGTGTATGAATGGCTGCTATATATTAATCTTACTTAACTATTAACTATTAATAGCAATTGTTAATAACTAATAGCAATCTTAAAAGTCCGTATGTTGAGCAATTTAAATTGCCATGCTCTCAGGGCCAGTTTAAGCAGATTTTGGGAGTTCAGGGTCTCCATTGGTGACTGTTCACATAATCACTTTTGCTTTGGAGCAGCTGTGTAGTAAGTTGAATATGAGGAGCATTTCTATATATCTTTGGTGGAGGGCAGATCACTTTCTAGTCCAGATGAAACTAACTACCCAAGATCTCCACAGTACATATAGCCTGATTAAGATGATGCAGCCCAGGTGCTTTCTGAACCTAGCTGGTTTCCTGTGGGCCCTTAAGAAATTTCTAAGCAAGCTTGCAGTCATTCCCTTCATCCTGGTGACATGCAAGAGTTGAAGCAGTGGAAAAGATGTTAGAGTGCTGCTGAAAGAAGAAAAAAAGTAAATTTAACTGAGATTTGAAATCATGTTCAAACATACACTGTGGCCAGTGGTGGCATGCTACCAGTTCGGCTGAACTGGTAGTAAAAAAAAAGCCTCCGACAATCAGCTGAGAGGAGGGGAAAAAGCCTCTATCAGCTGAGAGGAAAAAGAAGAGAAAAGCACAGGATTGGCCCTCCCGCCTGCCTCTATATTTTTCTCTTCTTTATCCTCTCAACTGATTGGCGCTGCAGCCTCAGCTGGTGTGTGGAAAGCTTCACGTGCAATCACTGAACTGGTAGTGGAACAGGTAGGATCTCACTGCTGACTGTGGCAGTAAGGGAGAACCCTTATTACTTTTCATTTGTCCTTTATTGTATCCTTGGGTTGTAAACTGCAATGTTGTTTAGAGAAGCCAATTACTTTATTTAAAAAAAAAAGAAAAGAAAAACCAGTTGCTCTCCGAGCTGGCTGTTCTGACAAGATGAGCACAACATTTTGCTGATAAAATTGTCTCGCTCAGATTTGCCAAGTCATGATTTTTTTTAATGGGTGGAGGTCTCTTGGGGTGACTGGAGCAACCTCCAGCCCTGTCATCTGAGAGTTCTTCTGATCTGTGAACTTTGATAAAGTAGATGAGGTGCCATGTATTTTCAGTCACTTGGGTGCTTGATTCTTGCCCCTTCTGGGCAGATTTTAATTGATAAGTGTAAACTCCTATTTCAGAGTATTCTATCTGGCACTCCAGTTGCGGCTGTAGTTTTTCATACAGATTTGGTGATGCCTTTTGTTAAGAGGAAAGTGTATAAGTACAATTTCAGCTTCTTTTCATTTTCTCTTCAGAGACTTCAGCAAACCTGATGCAGAATTGCCATCTGGCTCCAGTGACGGTCTTACAAATTTAGCCACTACTAATCTGGCGGTACATTGTTTTACGAAGAGATATCACCCTGTTTCTTACCCAGAAACCAAGAAGACCGCATTGGAAAAAAACTGCAGAAAAGATGATGGAGACTCTCTCAAAAAGACCAATGAAGTTACCAGTTCAGATTCTTACCTTGCAACGGATAGTAGCAGTGATGACATACATGCAGCAAATAAATGGAAATCGAAAAAAAGAAATGTTAACACAGAAAGCAAGCGTTTAGTAGAAGAAAAGGAAGTGACTGAGAGCGAGAAAAGAAATAGAGCTTTGCTGGAATATTTCAAACATCTAAATGTTAACATAAAGACAGACCCTTTTGTGGACCAGGAAGATGCTCCCTCTTTGCTTGAAAATGACAAGTTTCCATACCCTGATTTTCTTCCTTCACCCTATAATAATTTGGATTTAAAAAAATTGTCCCTATCCAAATCTGATAGTTGGAAATCATCTATAAATCCACCACTTAATGACTCACTTGATAAAATCGTCTCACGTCTTGTAGAAATGGAAAGGTTACAGCACTTAACTGTCTTAAGAGAAAAGAAAAGAGAGGCCGTTTCTGCAGTTGCGGCTGCTAGCAATCGTTCGATTTCTACAAAAGAGTTACACCAATCAAAACAGCCAAGGCCACTTGATTGCTTGTGTTGCCTGTTTAGGCCAGAAAGAGACATAAAATGCAGCTGTCAAAACTGTCACAGTCACAAAAATTCCACCTCTATACGTTCATCCTCAAAGCCGTCGTAAGCATCATGCAATAACTTTTAAGGGCATCAGGATTCTGAGGGGGGCTGGGTGGAAAAGCTTTTTAAGGGAACTTGCAGCAAACACAGGATGATGGTAGGTGTCCAGGATATGGAACAGAAACATTTTTGTAGCAATAGGTTTAGTTGCTTGTTTCTTCCGTAAGATTATGTTCTTTGATGAGCTTAAATCGACATTAAATTGTTTGCACAGATGAAATGATAGAGATTGTTAGAGAAGGGTCCAGCAAAGCTTTCATGGATGTTACTGGGTTGAGACTACTATGAACCTAGAATCACAGCCCATCTGAAAGGTGTATATTGCAGCTTAGTGATTGCCTCATTCTGTTTCAAAAAGGGAATAAACATTAAGTTGAAGAGTAAAAATTGCTATATTTGAGGAATTTGCTTTACTGACAAAATATTATTCCTTTTTAAGATTCATTTTACAACCAGTGTTATTAACTCTTAAAATTATTGAGTCTCAGTAGTGCTTATATCTGTATGACCCTTAAGTGACCCTGAATCTGCCTTTGAGTGCAGAGAGAACCCAGGAATGCTTAAAAAGCATTTGCAAATGCTCAACTTACAACAGTTCGTTTAGTGATTGTTTGAAGTTACAACGGCACTGAAAGTGACATGACTAATTACAACCTTTGCAGCATCCCCATGATCAAAATTCAGATGCTTAGCAACTGGTTCATATTTATGACCATTGCTGTGTCCAAAGGTCATGTGATCCTTTTGTGACCGTCAAGCGAAGTCAATGGGGAAACCCAGATTCACTTAACAACCGTGTTACTAATCAACTGCAATGGTTTGCTTAACAACCGTGGCAAGAAAGGTCATCAAATGGGGAAAAAACTCACTTAACAAATGTCTCACTTGACAACAGAAATTTTGGGCTCAATTGTGGTCGTTAAGTCAAAGACTCCCTGCAGCCATAAAATGTGGCTACTTCAATTGAGACCAGAATCGCCATTGCTTGCGATGTAGTTGTAAAGGGCAACCTTGTATGACTGCATTACTTGAATAGCAATCCCAGCAGCAGTCCTGGCTCTGGTTCTAACCTCAGAACTGCATTGTTTGTTAAGCAGGAAGAGGTGGGAATCCCAGGCAAGAAGCGCTGGAGAGGTAGGTACAGATGCTACAGGGAATGCCGTGGGCAAGATGGTAAGGAGAATGCTATGGGGGTGCCTTGAGCCAGCGCTGAAGTACAGATAAAGGGGGCTGTGGACAGGCTACAGCAGGTGTGTCGGTTAGTGTTGCAGAATGCTATGGAGCAGGGGTTGCCAACCAGTGGGCCGGGGACCACTGGTGGTCTGCGAGAACATTTTGGTGGTCTGCAGAGAAATGTCCCCCCCAAAGCAATTAATCAAGGCTGTGCGGGAACACATGGACCACCCACCCGCTGGCCTCCACCCTTCGGCCAAGCACAAACCTTGAGTAGAGCCATGCAAGCTGGAACTGGAAGGTAAGACCAACGGCGGGGGAGGGAAATCCGTCCCGGGGTAGCTTGCTGACATTGGTGGGGAAGTTGGTCCCATATTCCAGAGCTGCAGTAGTCACAAGACTGGCCTTTTGGTCATCCTGGAGCAGCTNTCCATGGCAGGCCAGTGCACCCAGGTGGAGGAACAGCTGCTCCGGGATGACCAAAGGGCCAGTCCTGTGACTACTGCAGCTCTGGACTGACTTTCCCACCAACGTCAGCAAGCNNCCATCAGTCAAAATTCATATTAGTAGTCTGTGTGATTTAAAATTATGCGTTTGGTGGTCCCTGAGGTCCAAAAGGTTGGCGACCCCTGCTATGGAGTACAAAACCGCTGGGATCTTGTAATCCACAGCAGGTCCCCTTGGGAGAAAAGTTGGCAAAAGCAACCTGCAACCTTCCGTGCTGGCTTCTACTTTAGACTTTTTGCTTGTGGGAAGCTGGCAGGGAAGATCGCAAATGGTGACCATGTGATCCCAGGAACCTGCAACAATTTTACTGCCAACCGGTTGCCAAATCATGATAGTAATTGTGGAGGTGCTACAATGACTGGAATTTTTGAGAACCTGTTAACTCATTCGGCGCTGTCGTAACTTTGAACAGTTACTAAATGAGTTCGTGTGTGAATTTTGCAGCACTTGTTATTTTTGCAGAATTTACTGCATTACTTCTATTTTCATGGAAGGCAGTGATAATCATTTCTACACAAGGAAAAGAATGATTTGAGCTGTCTTTTTAGTTAATTTTAATTAAGACTGAAAAACAGAAAGTGATGATAGGTGCTGTGGATTTAAACCTTCCAATTAAATAGATTATCTGATTTTCCACTGCTATATCTGGAGTAGAAAATATCTGATGCTTCTGATGTTGCCAAGATGCAACTATCAGCATTCTTAACAACTGGCCTTGTTTGGTAGGGTATGTGGAGAATTATTTACAAATTACTAAAGAGCCTTCTCATCAAATTTCTACCAAAAACACTTCCCTAATATTTATAAGCAGTAACATGCTTTTCTATATTTTGTGTTCAAGATGAGTATCAGAAAAATGTTCAATCAGAAGGCTTAATATATTTAATACATTGTGATGTTCACGTTTCATGAACTGGAACCCGTACCAGATAGTGTTGTTATGCTTTAAAAAATTATTCAGAAGAGATGTTTGTTTGGAAAGACAAGTTCACCAACTTAAAACACTTGCATCCTTTTCCAAGCTTCTTTGAAATTTTGAGTTGACCACAGTCACATCTTTTTTACCGAGGCTTGCTATCTATATAAAAATGTAATTGTATAAGATAAGATTGGCCTTCAGGCACATTTTTCTTCAGGTACTTAGTTGCTATTTAGTACTTTTTGAAAGTAATATATTTTCAAAATTTCTTCCATTTTATTAGAACTTAGATAAATGATAGTTAACAGCCTTGAGTCTTCAGTGTTTAGATTTCAGTTCCCAAATTTCCCAACCAATAAGCCCATGCAGTATAGCCAATGTTGAATTGCTCCAAGGAGACTCAAGATTCTAAGCCATCTTCATTCACCAAAATTCAATGGGCAATTTTGGGCAACAATTCTCTCCGACCAACCTATTTCACAGATTGTTGCTTTTGCAGTTGTGAAGCCAAATGGAAGAATGCCCATCCTATATTCCCTTATGAACCCTCCACCTCAAACTCCTGACTAAAAGATACGATACAAACATAATAAACACTGGAGGAGCACAAACTAAAGAATAGTGAGCCGGAGAACATGATTAGTTTGTAAAAATATCTCAATTCTCTCACTGGGGAGTGGAGGAGCAACCACCAGAGAAACAGTAAATGAATAATATGACTTGTTTTTGTTTACCATCCATTAATAAATTGGTTCTGTATTACCAGGCTGCTGGCACATAGTGTTACTGAACTACCACCTATTACAATAGAGAATAAACAAACTGAAAAATAAGTTTTATCAGAGGCAATGTTAAAAATAGAAAATGAAGCTTTATTAAAGAAAATTTCTGTTTCGTGCGGATTCAAAACTCTGTTACAGCTTGTCAATTTCAGTGGCAAAGACATTATCATCCTGAATTTTCAGACTGGTTCAGCTTCTTGAGCTCACATCAAGCCATGTAAATTTCTGTCACAAATTTTCCACTTACCCTATATAGGAAGGGAAACATATTATTAGCAGAGTATTCGATATCATTTACCAAAAGTGTTCCTAAACGTTTTTTGTGTTATAACAATCTATGCAGTAGCACAAAACACCAATGAACAGAATAAAGTATGCAGTACTTAAAATGTATTTTCAACTCTGACATA
Organism: Ophiophagus hannah; assembly: GCA_000516915.1. NCBI lineage: Eukaryota > Metazoa > Chordata > Lepidosauria > Squamata > Elapidae > Ophiophagus > Ophiophagus hannah. The sequence goes on from AZIM01002431.1 coordinate 35,009, forward strand.
CTATTACAGAAGTTAGGAATTTTAAACATCACTTATGCTTCTTCACAACCTCCCTTTGAGGATCTTTTGGTAGACTTAGATTGGCCTCCATGTGAAACCACCTTGTTCATTACATCTAATAGATGTAATAGCTGGATAAGGCAAAACTAAACTACCATACAGTATGGATTAGATTGCATAGTGTTTAACAAAACCAGAATCCAGATGGTTCTTTTATATAGACATCCAGACTCCCATACTGTGCTGCTTAAAACAATGCAAAAGGACTGAATAATTTATGTCACTTTAACGGAGTGTCAGAGTATTAATAGCTGACAGCCCAAATACACTTTAATATATTATCTCTATGACTATACCATTATAAAGTCTTAAGCAGTTATGTCAGCAATCCCATAACAGCATTTGATTATATTTTGAATTTGTGCATGGAGACTCTAATGGATTTAAAATATAATCAGTTGCCTATTTCAGTTTTACTACAATAAAAAATCTTATCCAGAAATGAGACGAACATTTTTATAAAGAAAACCAAAAGCAAAAAACATCACCACAAGAGTACTATGCTAAGAACTGCCGGCATGAGAAAGTGTAAATGAAGTCTATATCTGTGAGCTGTGAACAAAAGAATTTTTTTCTTTAAAAAAAAAAGACATAAGAATGTTTTGCATATCTTTTAGAGAACAGAAACCTTTGTTCATGTCTTCTGGTTGCCATCATCTTCATTTGAACGGCACCTATAACACAAAGAATAAGTAAACAAGCAACTTTGTTTTTTCTTAGGAAAGTTTATAAATTTTTGTAGCCATAAGTGGGGGAGGGGGAGAAGGTTGTAGCTGCTACTGGAATTCTCATGACAACTGTCTTTTATTATTTGGAAGCAGGGACACGAACAAATGGTGAAGACCATCACATTTTATGACATGTGTCATATTGCCACTAGATGCGCAAGGGAGGCTGATAGCATTGTCAAAACAGCATGCCCTTTTAGTGTGTGCAAAAGACTATCAAGTAATATTTATCTTCATTTCAGTGAAGTTGCTTTCTGTTTCCTGCACAAACAAGAAACATTTTAAATAAGTTGACAATCACATTTACTACTTTTTAAGTAACATTAGAGAGACAGCGTAGAGCAAGGGTGTCAAACTCACGCCGTCACGGTGTCGTCACGTGATGTATCGGGATTTTTCCCCCTTCGCTAAACCGGGCGGGGGTGGGCCCAGCACATGATGCATCCGGGCCCCGAGCCATGAGTTTGACACCCCTGGCGTAGAGGTTCAAAATAGACAATATTATCAACTACTGTCGTAATTCGTTATTCCATTAGAGTAGGGAACAGCTCCTAGGAAGCATCCCATTAGCAAACAATAGGTTTGGCTGCACTAAATATGATTTCGTTTTAAGTACATGCCTTTATGGATTTTAAAAACCCTACTTATAAACTTCAGAATATTATACAGCATCTTAGCTAGGCAACATACACGAATCATCTGTTGTATGAACTGCTTTTAATAAAAAAATATTGGGCTGGCAAACAATTGATTCAGTTGGGTATCTTCATGATGAACAAACTATTTTTAAAAGTTGTTGCTAAATTTTTATCTACACATGCTGTCAGAAATAACCTTGTTAGGAAGGTGAAGATGGTGTCTCAGCAAACCAGACCCCCTGGAGTAGGCGTTGAGTGGCCTGTGACTTGCTTTCCTTTGTCTCTCTCAGCACCATCAAAAAGGAAAAGTAAGAAAAACAGCACAAACATTAGTTAAAACCTGCATCTAATTCAATAACCTACAGGAATAAATTTCTTAACAACGAAAGCAGACAATATCTGCAGGGGGCTTGGGACAACATTTACACTGAATTGTCAATAATTAATAGTCTAAAAGTTCTTTCAGGGGATCACATCTTTTAGTAATTGTTTTAATTAAAGGACTATTAAAAAGGAAAGTTCTTCTTATGGTTTACCTGAGTCGGCAACGCCAGAGACAAAAATCTTTTAAAAAGGGCTACCAATGCCTTGTTCACAAAAGACTTTATTATCTAATGATGCATACCGAAAACATACAGAAATCTGCATGGTCCACTTTACATGCAGCAGAACAATCTTCACTTTACAATAAGTGAATGTCAACTATTTTATGCAAGAGACAACACTTTAAAGTCACATTTCTTAAAGTTTCATTTACAAAAGAAATAAAAGGTAAAGAAGCAATTACCGCTTTTAAAAAGCAGCTGCTTTGTTCAAGAGTGGAAGGTTTATGCCTGTATTGAAAGACAACATGATCACAAATAATGAAAACAATGAACAAATGAAAACACCTTTAGCATAAAGCAGTACATTTTCAAATGACATACAAATAGCTAAAAAAATTGTGGTGCTTTCTATCTGGCCAAGAGGAGATAAGGACTTTTGGAACCAGAGCTTAGCATTTGTTGTTAGTAAATGAAAATGACTTAAGTACTGGTTTTATGCCATCGTGAACTGTATTTAACAAAAGGTATAAAGTCTATGTAGCAAGTTGATATTTTAAAAAAGTAATATAAACAGTACACTGAAGGCGCTCTCTCCATCAAGTGCACACTCCTCCACTTTTTTCTTTGAATGTGATGATCAAACACAAGCTGGAATTATGCCACAGTTGTAATGCCAGAAAATAATATATATTTATATATATTTATATATATAGGTATATCTCCTTTATAAAACATGCAGGGAATTCTGCTACAGAGTGACCGATTCTCGTTCGTCAGTTGATCCAGTACAATTAACATCTTAAACACCAGTGATGTTGATGGTTTAGCTTACCTTCAGTGTACTGAAAGTTGTACGCAACCTGCTTTAAAAGAGGAGACCATCCCTGTGGGCAGGCTCAAGAAGGAACAGACCCCTTTCGGCACTGACTACACCAAGGGCATGCTGCTGTGGCCTGCACGCACACACCTAGGAAAATGTAATATAAACAGCATTTATGCTGGCCATTTTTCAGAGACAAAAATGAAGCCAAATTTGCTAAAAACCAAAATCAACCACCCAGTCTTACTGATATTTCATCACAGAGTTTTTATATATATATATTGTCCATGTGCGCATGTGTGTATGTATTATTTGAGAGGAACTGCAACCGTATACTTTTAGCACTGTACTCCTGTGCAGTCTTGGCAATTAAAAATAATTCTACAGTGAAAAAATCTTCACATGAGAGACAAACAGATTTACTCTAACATTTCTAAAAGAAATAATCCACCTTTGTGTTAATTGAAATATATCATTCTTCCTCAATTTTGCAGGGGAATTATTTATATGTTATATGTACACTTATAAATTGCAGTGAAACTTCATCAGTCTTTGTATATTAACTATTCAAACCCTTTGAATATCTTCACTGGATTTAAATTTTCTCCTGGATGAAGGCATGCTGTAGGGCCTGGTTGATACTAATCCGTTTAGCTGGATCTAACATGAGGATCTGGTCCAACAAGTCCTTCAACTGGTGAACCTTTTTGCGCTGATCTTCAGGGAGGCGTTGGCACCCAATTAAATCTGCAAGCAGGTCCTTTGTTGGATTAATGGTGCTCATCACAGTCACTTTTTCCTACCAAGACAAGGGCATCCAGCATTTATTTTCAAGATAACAGTAAAATTACCAAGAATATGAAATGGCCAGTCCAGTTAAGAGATTACATTATGCAACTGAAATTTGGCTTTTGAAAGCAAAACACTTTCCCCAAATAATAACTGTACCATGCTCCTAGTGTTGTCGATTGGAAGAACGAGAAGGGGAAAACAAAACTTCCACAGTATTATAACTACAGGTAGTTCCCAACTTACAACAGTTCATTTAGTGACCATTCAAAATTACAATACTTTAAATGCATTTTTTTCTTCTTGGATGTTTTTTTCTTAATGTTTTCAGAGTCTTAAGTGCAGCACTGGAGCTTCAGGAATGGAACCGTAATTTAACATAAAGCATGTTTCTTTACAGCCTAGAGTCGTGGCTACCTGTTTCCCATAATGTCTGGGTCACAAAAACTAGATCTTTAAGAATAAATAGCATGAAGAGGACAGAAGGTTCTTTTATAAATAAATGCAACCAAACCAAACCAATGTTTGGTCAGCTCAGGTTTACCCTCCTCATAATATACGCACACCCAGTATATTTTGAATTCTTTACTATACCTCACAATTTCCTGTAAACTCTTTATTTGTGGAAGATTCTTATAAATCACAGCACCTTCGTGCAAAATTTTAATTAAGGATGCCACAGAAAGCAATCTTGCTTATACTGTTACTTACCCTTTCTGTTACTTTATCTACCTCTATGTACATAAAGTTGAGGTTTTGATCGAAGTGCTGATCTTTGAACACTCCTTTTCGGATCATCTGGAAAGAATAGCATTAAAAAATGTTAAAAGTGCGACTTTAAGTGTTTATCCTAAAAACAGTAAACCCAAGAGGACATTTATATCACTGACTAGTGAACACAAAAATGAACTTCAGTACGTATTCATAAAATGAAAAAAAGTTTCATTCATTCATTGTCATACACTATAAGTTTAACTCCAGAAAACTGAAACAAGTCTACCACACCCTTCCAGAAAGTATTGAATATTTTTTTTTTTTGTGGTGGNGAAAGTATTGAATATTTTTTTTTTTTTGGGGGGGGGGGGCCTGGGGCTTTGTTGATTTTTATAAGGATTTCATTTGTTTACCTTGTTTGGCATCTTTCCTTTGAGGTCCATAGCAAGTTTCAACATATGATTATTGGTTTTCCCAGCAAATAATATTTTCCCAGTGTAAAGTTCATACAATGTACAGCCTACAGACCACATATCTATACCGTAGTCATAGATTTTGCCTATAACTGAAGGAAAACAATTTTAGATTACAAGCTATTGATCATATTAAACTGCAATAAATATTTCTTTTTCTAAAATCAGCCTGGCAGAAAAGAGAATGAATTGTAACGTCTAGAGTAATTCTGTATGTCATCAACTCAGACAAGTTTCTTTGTGTCACTAACTGTAATTTTCCTCTTATTTCTTCCTTATTTTGTCATTTACAAATAACTGATGGAAATACTGTCTTCTGTAAAATCAACTATTAAGCGGTACATGAAGAGAGATTGGGTAAAATAGTACTGCATGATGTAGCAACGTCTGAGTCACATTATACTGTTTCAAATGTGCATCTCTTACTTTCATTCAATCTGAAAAAGCAGGATAGGTAAGAATAAATTAACACACATGCAAAATTCCATGTTAAATTCTTCATTTGTCAGGCAGATATTCAGCTGATGCAGGGACTTCTCCAGTGAACAGAAAGAAGGAACAAAAAGGATAGATGAACCAAGTTGTGAGGAGAGAACCAACCAAGAGAAAAATAGATTGGGAAGAACAAACTAAGGATCCTAGAAAAAGGCAAAAGTGGTGGCACATTTCTCAGCAAAGAAAAAAAAGAGAACTTAAAAAGATTAAACAGTCTAAACCCCCCAAACCATGAGATTTTTTAAGTGGCCCCTACCTTCCATTCAGCTGTAATCTAAGCTTCAGATTCCAATTTCTAAAGACATTGTCTTATTAATTAAGGATTATACACATCTGATATCACACCAAAGAATGATAGCAATCATAATCATAAAATTCTAATACAAGTTAAATTAATGTTTATTAATAATTTTAACCTAAATTCAGAGTAGATTAACTTACTAATTTCAGGAGCACGGTAAAATCGACTAACAAGGTATGGTGTGATATCATTGTCAGCAACATGTGAAGCTGATCCAAAGTCACAAAGTTTTAAAATGGTTTTTGATTCATTCACCTGAAAGAAGCAAAAATAATAATTAATCCTATTATAGATGTAATAAGTGGCACTACTATATGCACGTGTGTGTGTGTGTGTGTGTGTGTGTGTGTATGCAGAAACAGAATAGTGGACACAATAACTCCTTGGTCTAATCCAGCTGGTTACTTTCATATTCTAAGCAAAAATGTCAAAATATTGAGAAGTTGACTATGTTGCAATGTGTTGTTCTTACTTGTGAAGATACTACATTTCCTATTAAAGAGGAGTTTGTAGCAACATTGTCGAAAACAACTGGAATTTATGCATTTGATAATTCAATAAAAAATGAAGTCACAATACTCCATAAGCCATGGGTGTCAAACTTGATTTCATTGAGGGCTGCATCAAGGTTGTATTTGACCTTGGGGGGCCGGGGTGGGCATGGCCAGCTCGATGTCACTCGTGTCAGGGACGCCTGTGGCAGCCTAAGCTCCCTGCCAGTGAAAAGGGGCTCCCAAACTCTGTTTTGGCTGCGATGGCTTCCTGGAACCCTCTGCCAGCAAAAACAGCTTGGGAGGACCACACACAGCCTTCCCAAGCTCTGTTTTCGCTGGCAGAGGCACTGCGGGACGGTCCTTTACTGTTTCCATGGCGGCCCCACAGGCCAGACCGAAGCACCACATGGGCCCGATGCTGCCCCAGGGCCTTGAGTTTGACACCCCTGCCCTAAGCTATTCACATTTTTCCACTTTTGAGATACAATGGCCAAAATACTTCTACATATCATCTGAACAATGTTCTGCACTTTCAATAGAAATACCTCTTTTTTACCTACCAGGATAATCCCTAGATTATCTTGGGACCACACACAAAAAGTGTAATGACAGTACGGCAATGAGAGCAACTGATATGGCAATTTGGCTGTAATGTTACAGCTGATGGAGGAAGAACCAGTAAAGTTTTAAATAACTATTGCAGAATAGTCAGTAAGTTTACACCAACTGACAATTGTAATGTTTTTTTATTGCATTAAAAATATTTTATCTCTTTAGATATTTTGCAGGATAAAGATTTTTCATTCTCATAGCAGCTGAAAATTAACATAAATAATATAATACTTCTGTCTCTTTCAAAGAAACTGCTATAGAACTATAACAGATTACCTACCAAAATGTTATCTGGTTTGATATCAGCATGTAAAATGTTGCATCTTTTCAGAAGTTTCAAGGCCAGGAATAACTGCTGACTATAGGATCGCACAGCCTTTATATGGAGACCAACATCTTTTCCATATTTCTTTAGAACTTCTCGTAAATTCATACTAAATTGAGAACCAATACAATGAAAATTTTAAAAGAGGTGGAAAGAGGAATTGTTAAAATTATAATAGTGGATTTGTAAATATTTTGCATGAGCAGAAAAACACTTCTGGTTGCTCAAGGTGTTCCTTGAATTACTTTCCGTATGAGATAGAAAGCCACACTGGAAATACTTTCCTTTTTTTAGTAACAAAAATAAGAATGGGGTTATGAAACATTTGCTAATAAGATAAAATATAGATAAGGAGAGGGTTAATATATTGTTATTTATTCCTTACTTCATAAAATGATTTTTAAAATCTAATTAATCGAAATATAGTATTATAAAATTTGAATTCCTATAAACTCTATGTGGTAGAGATTCAAATGAATGGTTAAGTTTGTTTTGTTTCAAGCTCACAACAAAACAAGCATAATCTTCTACGGGTTATGACTTGCTTAACTTAGCAATCGTTCGAAGTTATGACAGACCTCCAAAGGCTACTTATGACCTGGTTCCAAAGTTATGATTTCTACCCCTACAATCTGGGCACCTAACAACTGTCAAGCATTTTTATTTATTTTTATTTATTTATAATATACAAAAACACGAATATAAAAATAAAATGACAGGGACGATAGGCACATTAGTGCACTTATGCACGCCCCCATTTGTGGTTGTTTGCAGCATCCCATGGTCCCATGACCATGACTGTATGGTTTTTACAGAACCCAGAGTTTACTTCCAGTTTCCAGAAAAAAATCCATAATGAATGATGGGTTCACTTAATTTCTGCAGCATTTGCCTAAAAATGTCATAAAATAAAAAAGGTCATAAAATCCATAAAAAGGTCATATAATCCAGTCCAGTCACCTGATAACCCACTTTTACAACAGTCATGACTTTTGACTATAATTGCCAGGCTCAATTATATAGGAACTTGAAGACTGCCTGCACTGGAACATTGTCCATTGGCTATGACTTGATGAAACAAAATTCAAGAGTTCTAATACTGTATTCTGCATCCAGACATCACAAAAGTCCTTTAAGAACTTCAGCCATGGAAATGAAAACAAAATAGTTGCTCCTTTATTTCTCTTCCCCAGGGCCACATGTGTAGAAGTGGTGACAATTCTTCCAGATTATTTTTGACATATACAAAAATTGCCCTGTGGCTTGTTTTTAATCATAACACTGAGAAACACATGGAGGTTTGCGATTCTGAATGTATCCTGAAGGTTAAAAACATTAAGACCTAGGAGAGACACATGCAGAAACCACGTTCAACAAACCTATACAAAACCAGTAATTACATTTCCAGTTTTAGAAATGTGCTGAAGCACATTAATAGAGCTCAAAAGAATACAAGTAGTGCTCAATTTATAACCACAATTAAACCCAAAATTTCTGTTGCTAAGCAAGGCAGTTACTAAATGAATTTTGCTCCATTTTACAATCGTTTTGCCACAGTTGTTATGCCAATCACTGCAGCTGCTAGTGTCTCATTCAGTGATTAAACAAATTTGGCTTCCCCCATTGATTTAACTTGTCAGACACCAGCTGGGGAAGGTTACAAATGGTGATCACATGAATAGGACAATGCAATTGTCATGAATACATGCCAGTTGCCAAGTGTCAGAATTTTGATGATGTGACCACAGGGATGCCACAACGATTGTTAAGTGTGAAAACCAATCATAAGCCACTTATTTCAGTGCTGTTATAACTCTAAACATCACTAAACAAAGGGTTAAGTTGAGGACTACCTTTACAGAGTTTACATATACATTAGAAACACAACAAGCCTATTCATAGGTGGGCCTTGTTTAGCAACTGCCCCCTTTAGTGACCATTTGCAGTTATGACAGTGATGAAAAAAAACAACTGCAACCAATGTTTGTCATTTATGATCTTTGCAGGTCTGCAAAGCAAAGGTAAAGTACAATGGTAAGTACAGTTGCTGGTCCCAATTGTGATTGTTACATGATACCTGCCAGTACTGGCAGCAATCTTCACGTTTACAGCTTATAACATCAGCAGTGTTACTAGTATTCATGGCAACAGTTATTCTCGTTTCTTCACCAAGTAAGCAAGTTATCCACTATGAATCTTCAGCATTATGCTTAAATAACTGCTGCTTTATCGTAATAAACATTCCCCTCCATTCCAAATCACCCCACTCAATCTAAGCCCATAATATTGGGAACATTAACTATCTTGCACTTGGCTGTATGAGAGGTTTCTCTTAAATCACAGCACTTGGAAGAACTCAGAATGCATAAAATGATGCTATTCAAAATGACTCCACTCTTCTGGGAATGGGATAGACAATGGTAACAGTGTTTATTAATAGATTTATATCTGAAGCAAATACAGAGCCCTCGACTTACAACAGTTCATTTAGTGACCGTTTGAAGCATACAACGGCACTGAAAAAGTGACTTAGGTCCATTTTTCACACTTACAACCATTGCAGCATCCCCATGATGTCCCGAGGTTACATGAGTCCATTTGCAACTGTCTGACAAACGAAGTTAATGGGGAAGCCAGATTCACTTTACGACTGTGTTACTAATTTAACAACTGCAGTGATTCACTTAACAACATTAGAGAGAAAGGTCATAAAATGGGGCAAAACTCCCTTAACAAATTTCTCACTTAGCAACATACATTTGGGGCTCAATCGTGGTCATAAGTCTAGGACTACCTATATTAAGAAGGATTGTCATATTTTGATTTTTTCACTTTATTTTCTTAAGAAAAAGACTTTTCTCCCAATTGCTTCAAACTTTCAGGAAATTTTCCCTCTCTAGTTCAGCTAAATCTTTCTCTAGACTGTATTCATTTCATGCTGTTCTGCAAGGTCAATTAATCCACAAGAGGAACTTGTGATAGGCATGGTGGAGTGTAATAAATGAATGGATGCTACGTGAGATGGTCAGCTGTATAAATGTGGTAGACAGATACTTTATCTTCTTTGAAACTAGAACAAAACTTAATACACAAAATTCATTTTTACAAAAACCTGCAGAATATTTTAAAAATGACTCAGTATAAATATATGTTTAAAATGTTTACATAGTATTTTTTTATTCTTCAAATTACTTGCAAAAGACTACTGGAAAGAGCAGGTGTGCTAAATTAATTAACTGGATTTGTTATGAAAACCAAGCAGCTAAGCAACAGATGGGTAATTGTGAAAACTTATTTGCATTAATTACAGTATAGATGTTTCTTAGCAACTGTGGAGTGTTATTTTTCAATGTCCACTTCAAATAAAACTTGACAGAAATTTGATGTTAAGAAAACAAATTATCCTTTCAAGCTGAGAAACTGCTTTGATATTTGCACAGAAATGAAAGGATTTTATGTTGTTTCAAATGCACATTAAAAAAGGTATGTTTTTCACATATTGGTTTTATACTGTTTCTTCTCTGTCAGAATTCATTAATTTTTTATTATTCAATCAAGAATGATGTGCTACAGGTATTGGATAAAAACTACTAACATATGAAAGAATTGTCTTAAATTTGCTGATTGGAACAGGGAAGGAGACCAGTGCATATGTACCCTTAAACTGTGAATACATGCACAGATTTATATTAATCCTCAAATATGTTCATTAAATATGAAAATTATCATTAAACAGGTGGAATGGTTTCTGAAGCATTATAACAGTGTAAAACTTCATAAATCAGTATGTTATGATAAAACTTGTTTTTAAATGGGCTTAAATTTATTTTGATACATACCTCAGAGGTTCAAATACTAGACAAAGGTGCTGCTTATGGTAAAAATGTCGGAACAAACGTAGACAATGAAATTTGTCATCAGGGTCTGCATCATTGAGCTTCTTCAAGAATTCCAGTTCTTTTAAACCAGTTTTTTGCCTGAAAAAATATAATTTATTACAGTAACAGAACACAAAAACCAAGCTCCTATCTATATTCAATCATGTAATTTTCAATGTTATAGTTTTCCATCAACATTTCAAAAATGTTTGAATTTGAAGTTCATATCCATTCAAAACCATATCAATTAATAAAAATGCAAATTCTGGGTACACTTGGTTTTTTTTTTTTGCTTTATCCTGAAACCCATACATATATACACAGACACACACACATGATATATCTATGAGAAATAACATTTTAATTCTTATATATTCCTTTCCTATTAAATGTAGCAAAATCTGGGGATATGTAAAATGTTTAGGCATACATTGTTCCAAGCATAGGAATGTCTGGGAGGAAAAATGCACTGCACATTTTTTGTTCCATAAAACAGAATAGGACTGCTTTATTCTGGATGTCAATGAGAACAGGCTCTTCCTGGTAGATGTGGCAGTGTGATTAAGTGGAGGGAAAAGAAAGACTAAGAGCACTGGTTGCAATTGAGGGGAGGCAGAGGAGGGAGGAAAGAATGGGCAAAAGTTAAGGGTAGGAAAGCCAATGAGACATGCCATGCTGGGAATCTGCTCTTTACTGAGGAAAGCACTAGGGGTGGCAATAGCTATGGGAGTGCAGGGAAAGAAAACACCGGAAGGTAAAGGAAACAGATCAGTGAGATCTGGTATGTTAGAAGCTGCTGAGGGTAGCATGGGAGATGTGTACTAGTGTTGCCTCACTTGCCCTGCACAGTTAAACCAGGATTCCATTGTAACTTGCTCTGGAAAAAATTAATACTAACCCTAAAAGTCAACAAATTTTCAATTTGCCAAACTGCAAGTGACCCAATATGGCTCAATCAAGCTTCTAGGAATGATGGCTTATTGCAGGCTTGGAACAAAATATAATTTCCATTCTGTGCACACCTGTAAATAACATCATCTGTTGCATTTTGAAATAATTTGTTTCTGGATTAAACACTAAGAGAGATTAAGAGAGCTGCCAAAGGTTCCTTCAAATGCCATATAAATATATAAAGAACAACTAAAGTTAAGGAAATAGACAACATTTCAATTTTTCCTATAACATGTGCCTAACTCACTATTTAGTGAATAAGCTACATGTCAGAAATATTTAGAGGAGGCCAAACAATTCTCATTTTCCCACATGCTATTTGTTAAATTACGGAAAACATTTTATTTAAATATATTAATGATGTAAGCAATATGGCATATGAAAAAACCCTGTTCTCTAGTGACTAAAACTAACAGCTGAAGTCTATTAATTTCAGTTAATTATACATATGATTGATAAATGTGAAACTTTAAATAAATAAATTCTGCTCATCAGGATTTCTTTAATATTTGTTATTTGCTACTATTATCGAATGGCTCAATACAATTAAAAACATTTGAACTTTCTCACTTACATAAGTTCATTGTTTCTAATGATCTTCACAGCCACTTCTTGGTTTGCTCTCGCCATATCTCTGGCTCTAACCACATTACTGAAAACTCCTTGGCCAGTGTAACCATATACATTGTAACGTTTATCTAGCACTTCACCTATGTTAACACCTGAAACAGGAGGGGGGGAATGAAAAAGAAAAGCATGTAAGATGTCCTGTATATTCAAAACAAAGCGCAAGAACTGGTAAGAGCATTGCTACATACATGAATTAATTATACAGTGAAGACAATTTAATAATAAAACACATTAATTTATGAGTTTTATTCAGCAGATAATACAAAAGAAATTTAGCAACTATACTCACGGTAATATCCTTCAGCATCTGTCCAGTTATCCCTGAGATTTGGATTTTCTTTGAAGTCTTTTCCAAAGCCAGCGGCTCTAAGACGTGCACTCTGAAATAAATACTTATTTAAGCTTTTTCATCACATTTTAAATATCTGAATTCTCTCTCTCTCTCTCTCTCTCTCCCCACACACACACACACACACACAC
>AZIM01002431.1:48378-59010 GCA_000516915.1 Ophiophagus hannah
GTATTTTGCTTTTATATATATAGATAGAAGATATAAGATATATACATACATATATCCACAAGCATACATTAATTGTATCTTTGTGATAAGTAATATTAAGCAACCTATACTACATTAAGTATCTTCTACTAACCAAAAAGAGTAAGATACCAGTGCCTATTTAACTAAAGTTAAAAATATGTTAATGTTTACCCATTTATATGCCACTAAGAAATTGAACATACCCCTTCAAGATTGTAATAAAAACAGTTGAAGAATCATATTTAGAATCATATTCTAAACTGTTTCTCAAAATAATTTAGTGAGCTTTAAGGTGTTTATTTGTTTCACTAAAACAATGCTGCATTTCAACAACCGTGATAAAATATATCTACTGGTGTACCTACGTCAAAATATGCAGCAAACATATCATCTGATTCTGTAAACATGTCAGGAGCTGTGATTTTTTTCTGAGATGAACCTTAAAGAAATATTTAAATAATTAGACTTAGAATGAAAGAAAATGAAATGATAAACAAGTTTACACACACACACACACACACAGAGACTGTACAATTAATCTGAGATCATTTTGGATGACAGATATACAATTACAATCCATAAATAAACCAACAATCTATAAATAAACACTACCAAGATGGTCAATTAAAATCTATGGGCTTGAAATGACTGAAAAATAAGGTTTTCATTTAGCACCAAAGTTAAGATGGTTAATTTTACAATTCTGAACAGGAATCTTTAAAGCCTATAAACTTAAGTCTATCAAGATTAATATCTTTTTGTCTTCAGTGTCTCAAGTCCATCAGTGGCTTCAGTCATAATTTAGCTAATTTTCTATTTAGCTACAAGTAACATATTGCATTGGTAATACCCAAGTTATTGAAAATGGGAGAATCATCTGAATAAATTCTAATCATTACAAAGGATCTAAGATGTTTAGGTGACAATCCTTTGCCATGCTCATTTTACTCCCAGCCAACCGCTGCTGCCGAATCACAGCTAGCTTTCCTGCTCTGCTGCCCCACTGCCAGCTACAACATATATTGTTTATATTCAGTTATAAATTAAGGACATAAATTTGCTTTACTTAGCTGTCCTAATGTAAATATCTTACTGTTGATTGTTTGGTAATTATTCGTTCAGAATGCATTAAAAACTCTGTAATTATTACCATTATTTTGTTCAACTGCCATGAGGTTGTGTTTTGCCTTCACTGAGGCTTCAAAGGTGTCCACATTTTCTCGTTCATACTCTTTAACATCAGCTGCTACCCGTTCAAGAATGCCTTCTGGTGAGTTGGAACGACTGCGAGTACTGCTTTGAGGGCTGCTTGGTTCAGATGGCACTGACATATTACTATCCTCTGTTAAATACTTATATTTCTAAAAAGGAAAAAAGCCATAATTTATATTGCATCTGATAATGAGATAAACAAAAATGCTATTTACATTTCCTCCAGCATTATGAAAGAATCAATTCATTGCCCCTTCTGCACTATATAGTCACATTTTATATCTCTGTTTTTGCTTTCTGAAGCCCAAGAGCAACCTCCCAAGAATTAAGATTCTGCTAGAAAAGCAAATCAACTTCCTGTTGTGCACAAGTTACATCCCTTCTTAGATAGGGGGGCCCTTCTCTCAGGCCACTCATGCCCTGGTCATCTCCCACTTGGGACTACTGCAATACACTCTACATGGGGCTAACCTTGAGAAGTATCTGGAAGCTTCATCTGGTACAGAATGTGGCTGTGTAAGCAAATTTAGGTGCCCCAAGAGTGATGCATGTAATGTTTTGTTATGTAAGTTGCACTGGGTGCTAGTTTGCTTCCCTGTTCAATTCAAGGAGTTGGTTTTGTGCTTTAAAGCTCTACACGGCAGATAATCTTTTGGAAGAGTTTGAATACCTACCTGGCTCTGCCAATTCGCTTAGAGCACACAACCTTGAAGTGTTAGTACCTTAAAGACCCCCCCACACCGCCTTTTAACTTTGTTCTATTCTTAACTGTCTCTTTTTGAAATATACTATTTTTATGTTTTTAATTGTACACTGCCCAGAATTGCTCTATGAGTGAAATGGGTAGCCTCTAAATTTGATATATTAAACAAATAAATAAATATGCATTCAGTCAATTCTAGACTGACAAACCCATTTCATACTGTATATTCCAAAGTGCAAGCCTGGCATTTACTATGCAAGCCCTTTTTTCAGTCTATTTCTTCTGAACTGCTTTCCTCTTTCCGTTACCACATGTGTGAGGAGATACACAGCAGCAACCAATTATGTCAGAAAATGTTTGGAAATGCAGGGCCATTTTAATATCTGTTACACACTAGTGAGTATGAACTATTTATTGGACTTGGGGTTTAATTTCTTTTTAATTGATTGTTATTGTATGTTTTTATGATGTAAGCCGCCCTGAGTCCCTTTCGGGAGAGAGGGCGGCAAAGAAGTCCAATAAAAATAAAAGAAATAAAATAAAATAAACTATCAGTTTTGAAGCTCACTATATTACTCCACTGGTTGTAATAACGTACAGCAGCTGTTCGAGCTAATGTCTTGATAAAGTGAACAAGACAATGATTCAACATGGAGGCATGCTTCTTTTCTATCCATAATGGGCAGACGTCTGTCTAGCTTTACATACAATAGTTATATAAGTTTTAGAGTAATTCCTCAATTTTCATTAATTGCGAAGATTTCTTTTGTGCAACTCATAAAGGTCACTTTAAAAAAAGGCCCTACATTATAAACATTTTAACAAATGTCATTCAGAGCCATTACAACTTTGAATAGTAGGACTATTTTAACATGTGACAATTACAACCTTGTGTACATGACATCTGGAATTTACAAAAAAAATTATTTAAAACATTTATATAGCCACCCATCTTATAGCAAACTCTGGACAGCTCCCAGATGTTACAAGTGAATGACATTTCTTCCAGTAAGTCTACTCAAAATGTTAGTCTGGTTTGAATAGAATTAGCAACATACAAACCTGCACAATTGCTTGCCTCTGTAATCTTCTTTGCTCTATTAGAGCTTCCTCATCTTCTTCTTCAACATCGAAGTCTTCAAGGCTATTATTATATAAATTAACAATTTGACATCTCACTATTGTATGTACCGATACAAGAACATGTATTTCCAATACATGGATTGGAATGTATTCAACATTCTTGGCCTGAAGTTCAAAAAAAAAAAATTCATCTCTGTCTTTAGGCAGCAGCTATTTTTCTTTACCATATCTTAAAAGCTTCTTAATTAGAAGGTCTTCCCAAAAAAAGCTGGTTAGAGGGAAACGTGGATTTTCTCCAAGTTGGGATGCATGTCCACTTTGATAGTTCTCACTCCAACACTATCAGGAAATTCTACACTTCTATGGAAGGAACTGGAAACACTTTACCCCTTCCATAATGAAATTAAGCTACCTGTGTGACTTTGGGCTAGTCAAAGCTCTCAGTCAACTCATCTCACAGGGTTGTTTTTGTATGGAAAATGGAAGAAGGAATATTAAGTATGTTTGCTGCCTTTAGTTATTTGTAAAAATAATAAAGGTAGGATTAAAAAAAATACAGTAAATAAAAATTGTATGACCTAAATTATGTTTATTCAGTTATTGCATAGCGAAGACTAGTCTCCCTTGTACAGATAGTCTTCAACTTACAATAGTAATTTACCCATGGAACTATGTAGTAAATTGTGGTGGCTGTTAAGCGACTAACCCTACTTTTGTGGGGCAGTCACTAAGCAAACTAAGTGGTTATTAATATTTTGATAAACCTTTGATACAATCAAATTTGGTTTGTAGCATTTTTAAAAAAAAATCTAGTTTGGGGGCGGGGGGTGTCAATATAAGATATGATTAGTCTAGCAAGAATTGTTCTTGGCAAATCCATGCTGACCACTGCACTGCTTTTAAGGTGCTTACAAAGAGCTCTCCTTATGATCTACTCTAAAGATTTCCCAAGGTATCAATACAGATATCTAGCATCCAACAACCACCACCTGTTCCCAGGACTTTTCATATAATATATAAATATTCAGTTATATTATAAAACCGCTTCAATACCAATCTCATTTTTAGAGTTTTAAAACAACTGAAAAAGTCATTTTCTCTACCATATTTCTATCCCATCTTAATGAAAAAAGTACTGGAACAGCATAATGACTAATGCAACAAAAATAAATCCATTACAACATACTTTTCTTACTAGCTTAAACTCCTAACTTAAGGCTTCTTATCATCCCAGGATATCACATTATATGATATTGAAATACAACACTTACTTTTCATCAGATGACGATTCTTGCTCAATCTTCATTCCTTCTGAAAGGCTTCCCTTAAATTTATCTTCTATTTTGCTCCTGCTCCGTCGTCTACGTCCACCTCGTGATCTGGATCGCCTTCTCAAACGAGATCTACTACGTCTACCCCTGTCTCTGAAAATGGATTTAACAAAGTATGTATTTTTATAACTACCATATTCATTTTGTTTGATACTATTATTTTACAATTCAAAGACTACAATTATTTAAAAGATGGCACACATATGTACCACTGAAAAGATACCAGAGTAAAGTTTTTTTGATATAGCAGTAACACCATGGTATCGTGATGTCTTTCAAAACTTCAAGTAGAGCCAGTGTGGTAGGCAATCAGAAATTGTAGAACCTGTAGTTTAAAACATCTATCTATTTTGCCAGCCATGATTATTAGGATAATGTACTTTTATTCAAGCATTTACTGGCAAAAATACAGAATAAACTGACATGAAGTTTCAGCTATGAAATTGGAAAAAGTAAACTCACCTAGAAAAGAATCATTTTTTAACATACAGATATAATTGCAATGCATCATGTGACAAAAGATAACACAATTCTTCCCTATTGTAGTGCATTAGCCATTCTAACAATCTGCTTCAGAGGGATAAGAAATTTCAGGATACAAACTTGTTTTGATGGCAGATGGAAGCAAATGGGGAGAATCAACCCCCTCATGCTAATGGAAAAGTGGAAAATACCACTTGTACAGTGTTTATTTTGCTTACAAACTATACAGCTTATATACCTCCTCCGAGGAGATCTACTTCTCCTTCTTGGAGATCGGCTACGTCGAAGTGGAGAGCGAGATCTTCGTCGAATTGGAGACCTGGATCTTCTTCTTGAAGGAGACCATCTAGGTGGACTGGCATCTTTTGATCGCTCCCTTCTTGAGAGGATGTCATCTCTAGTTCGTGTTCTTGAAGCACGTAAAAAACAAAAAAGGAATTATAATCTTAGAGTAAAGCCACTTTAAAAGTTCAATCTGAAATTAAACTAGAAAGGAATATTTAACAGATAAATTTAAACAGAAGAAAAATGTTAAACAAAAGTATGATTTTTTTTTACCTAACTCAGACTTAGGAACTCATCTTCTCTGATGATTAGCCATCTAACTGAGCTTTGACAAAACTGTAGTTCAAAAGTTTTGGAGGACATCAGTCTGGAACGATTTTCACAATCTTTGAGGTAAGTTTATAGCTGACAAGGAATGAAATATAACTCAAGACTTATTTCCTAGTTTAAATATTAAAATGAAGAATCTAGAAAATGGAAACTTAATTAACACTAGTGTTATTTCTAAAGAATGAAAGAACATGATTTATGAACACCTAAATTTGCATGAAATGTTTAAACTGCACCTTCATATACATTAATTTGAAACTTCCTACACTTGGGTTTATATAGGTAATAGGGACATATCTTAAAAAACATGTAATAAAGCAAAAATATCATTACTGTATTGATTCTTTCTTTGAAGTTTGCAGTGATGCCAATACTAAAATTATTAATATGCATGATAGCCTAGAGGAGGTATGTCTCTTTGTGAATCTGTCATGAAGAACCCAGACAACTAAATAATCACTTTGTTTTAGTGAGCTGATAAGCAGAACCTGAGAATAGAAGTTAGTTAGCTTCCCAAATCAAATGGGGGTTGCTGAACAGATGAAGAAAAAACAGAACTCCATAAAAAGAAACATTAAGATTCTGATAGAGGACACTTGTAGCTAACAAACTAAAATGGGTCTAGAAAGCCTGGCAATGTTGGCTGGTCCTGAGATGGACTGGAGAGGTTAGATCTATGTCAGCAGTTTTGTTTTAAGAGAAGCTCCTCAAATGGAGCATGTACAACCCAGAAATCTAGATTGGAGACTAGAATCTACCTGCAGAGAAGGTCCAGATAGAGAAAGATCTAGTTCTAGTTCTGGTCTCTTAGCCAGAGACGAAGCAAAAATGTAATTATTGAGTATATGCATTTAAGTTCCATAAGGTTCACTAGAAAGTTCCCTTTAACATATATCTCAAGTAGTGGCTTTATTCCATCACTACTCACAGTATATTTTAAACTTCCAATTGTGATTGCATTCTTACCCTGCTATTGGTAAAAATGGGCAACAGAAGGGAGAATCCCTGCTTAGTTTACCTAATTGCAGATTATAGTTGTAAAACTAGTCTGGCAATAATGAAGTGAAAATTCATAACAAGTTCCACTGTTATCCAAATTATTGTAGAAAAATATTTTTAAATATTAAGGATAAGGTTTTTTTAAGCTATGAAAGTAAAGCCAGACTCTGTAATGATAGCTTTACAATGATTACAATAATTTGGTTGTGTGGCAGATAAAAACTGAAATGCTTAACCTAGAAAAATGATTCAAGAAAGAAGCTGTTGGAGGATAAATCACNGGGGGGGAGGGGGGAGAGCTGAGGGAGGCAAAAAAGTAACACTTGTTAACTATCACATTTTTTGCTTTCCTCAGCAAAGAAATCAATTCTTTTCTTTTCAATATACTGCCTTGCATTTCAGCAATATGCATGATTCTGGACTACAAAACTGAAAACTGAAGACATAGTATAAGCATATCTACGGTATATAAGCAAAAAAGTATGAACTCTTATCTATCCACTACTTTTCAAGACATAAATGGGACAAAAGTAGCACATATATTTCAAATGTAGTACATTAGACAATGTAAAAATAATGTGATTTTACTTACACAGTTAGTAAAAGATTCTTGCAACAACCAAAGCATATTATCATGAGCAAATTTAATCTCCTGATCAGATACTTCATATTATACAATATACTACAGCAGTTTTAGGTTTTAGCGTATTAGCTGTTGTCTACACTTAATCCTCATCCATTTTATTGCCTCCAGCAATACTGCAACTAATTCAACAGACATTAGCTTGCTTTTTTACATTCAGTATACTTAAGCTTAATCATACTGTATAAAATACGCATAAGGAAAGCCTGAAAATTTTGTTTTACCTAAGTTTCAAAAGCTTCTCATCCCTGATTTTTTCCTCTACAGCAGGGTGTCAAACTGGTGACCCATGGGGCTGGATGTGTCTCACGCAGGCCACGCTCACCCCAGCTCCAAAGGGTAAAAATGTCACGATACATCACATGATAGCAATGTGACACCATGAGTTTGACCACTGTGCTCTATAGGAACCTATGAAGTTACTTATAATCCTGGTCAAGAGAATACTTCAAGCATTTGATTATGTTTATTTATGACTAAGTTAGCGAATCGGATGTTGACTTCTTGTATTTGTAAAATGGACTTCAACATGAGAACAGAGATGCCCTTCTAAATCAGCCATTGACCCATCTAATAAAGCGGTTTCTTCTTACAGCAGCCAACCAATTGAGCAAAGAAACTTAATAGTCCCCCACACAACAGATGGCCTTCAGAGGCAGTCACACAGCCATCAAGGTTAATAACCATTCTTTCTGATAATTTCAAGGAACTGGTCTTATCCTTTTTTTTGAAACTAACCAAGCTGATAGCTAGTAAACTCTCATGTTGATTATTTTCAAAGTTTAATTACGCATTGAGTTAAAAAAAATCCTTTTCTCTGTGTTGATTCTTCCAGTATTCAATTTCATGATTCTGATTCTAGAATTTTGGAAACGGAAAAATAACTTCTCCTTGTCTATTTTATTCACACTATCTATAATTCTTTATACCTCAATCATATCCCTTTTTGTTTATCTCCTTTCTGTAAATTCCTAAGTGTCACAACAATCTGACATTTAACAGTTATCAGAAAAAGTATATAAAAAGCATATTGATAAAAATACATTTCTTATAGTTACTTATAATCCATGCAAANAAATCTTACATTAAATCATCGCTTCAACAGATTTTCACACTGTTTTTACGTAATTTGTGACTTTCATCTTAGAACACCAATTAAAGATATACAAAAACAAATTCCACTGAACTTGAAATTCTTTTAAAATATGCTGCATTTTAAAATGCAAGACACATATTAATATATTGAATGATTGCACACTAATTAAGCATATTGATAGATATCACTGAACTGACTCCCAAAATAAAACTATAGCAACAAGCACTAATGAAATTCCAATATACTAAGCGACCTGAAGATTTACTAAAAATATTTTAATTTACATTATAGTTATTTAATCCCTAGTTTTTGGCTGATAAACTACAAGTACAGAGGAATAAAGAGGACAAGCCTAATGTCTTCTTTAAGAAAAGATGTTAAATTAGAATTCTCAAAATACAAATATATTACTATGTTCAATGTGTTTTTTCTGTTCTGAACAGTACAACCACACCTCAGATTTCATACAACCCAGCAATTTATCTGCCAATTAGGACCAGATCAGGTGCTTCCACCTGATACTTCTCGTTAATCTCTAAATTGCACTGCCTCTGCAACCTGCCCTTATTATCAAAGAGTGGCTCTTTTATAACCATTTTCAGTCACTGAACCCCAAAATATGAAAACTAGCACAATCCAGACATCACAGCCTATCATTTCTATAATCTCTTACACTACCTTTGTTGACTGTGGGTATAGGGAAAGAGAATAGGCGTTTTATTGATTCTTTTTTCTATTCACTGCCAACTCACTTATTCTATTGCATCCTATAAACAAATGTAATTGTTAAACTAAAATCCAGAAATATAAAATTAGTGCAAAACAGGACCCATTATTCAAGGACAGCTTAAAATATAACTAACAGCCAGGAAGTGACATGAATTTTGCTGATTTCTTACATCCCCAATATCATAATACATACCATCCTAAAAGCCGATTTTTGGAGCATGCAAGGAGGAATATTGGGAAAAATTATCCTCCACCCACTCCCACTTTTATAATTGAGAGTAATATATAAATCAAAATAATTACTTTTTTCCATTAGCATTACCTGGGAGAAGAAAAACGCCTCCTTTCTGATTCTCTTCTTTTTCTATCTGCTGATCTGCTCTTTGCTCTCCTAACGGGAGACCGATTTCGAGATGGTGATTTACTCTGTTTAGATCTGCGATCATTAAGCAGGGGTGATCTGCTACGTCTTAGTTTATCTCGTGGTTTTGGGGATAAACTTCTTCCTTTAGGACTACGACCAGGTCTTTTACTAGGAGACCTGTTTTCTTTACCTGATGACATATCTTTTGAAGGTGATTTGATGAGCTTCTTTTCTTTTTCAGTCTCAGATCTCCTGGATTTTCTATCTTTTGACCTTGATTGTCTATCTTTGGATTTGCTTCTTTGTTCTATTGGAGACCTGGATCTTTTGCTACGATCTCTAATTTTATTTTCATTAATAACTGGAGATTTTTTACGATCCCTTGATTTGATCTTCTCTTCTGGTTTAGGTTTATCTTCAGGAGGAGACCGTGACTTCTTATTTTTTTCTTGAGAGTGCCTTTTAAGAGTTGGAGATTTTGACTTTCCTATTTGATCTTGAGACTTTGTTCTTTTAGATGGGCTTTTAGATTTTTTTCTTTCTTTTGATTTACTTCTAGTAGCTTTCTCTTTTATACCATCAACTCCTGACTTGTTTTTCTTTTTATCAGACCTGTGTCGAGTCCGTTCTTTTGATCTG
Organism: Ophiophagus hannah; assembly: GCA_000516915.1. Lineage (NCBI taxonomy): Eukaryota > Metazoa > Chordata > Lepidosauria > Squamata > Elapidae > Ophiophagus > Ophiophagus hannah. The sequence continues at coordinate 58,297 of AZIM01002431.1, forward strand.
CTCTTACTGCGTTTCTTTGAACTTTTATTGTCTACAATCTCAAGCTTTCCCTTAACATTTGATGATTTATTTGCAGATCTAGTTCCATTTCTTGCTTTATCATTGATTTCTCCTTCTTCTTCTGAACCTGACTCATATCCTTGTAATATTAATCCCATCCCAGATTGAACCTTTCCTTCCATTAGCTCATTTTCAAGTTCAGCTTTTAATAATGCTCTTTGTTTCTCTAAATCTTCTAGAGGAGCTAAGAAGTCAATCTTAGTTCTTTTTGCTGGCCCATCTTCTTTATCAGAGATATCAGCAACCTCCTTTCGTTTATGTTTCTTATGTTTGTGCCTATGTTTATGCTTTTTGTCCTTATCTTCTTCTGAAGAATGTTTGTGTTTCTTATGTTTGCCTCGATGTTTGTGTTTCTTTTTTTTATGTCGACTATGTTTAATTTGTGGTTGGTCACCTTCTGAAATATCTCCATTTTCTTCATTTGCACTTCGCTCAGATATATCAGCTTCTTCAATTCTGTAAATATATTTCAAAAAGCAGAATCTAAATAAATTTAAATCAACAAAATATTTTTTATGCTATATTTTCCAATCAGACAATTATAAGATATTTAAATCATTTAAATCATTTTTAGGCAGAGAGATAGCAAAATGATCTGCTGGGTATACATATGTTTACTTTTACTGTTTAGATCAAGGGTCTTCAAACTTGGCA
>AZIM01002432.1:8750-26196 GCA_000516915.1 Ophiophagus hannah
GTCTAAGTGCTATTGCTATTGCTACATATACATATATATGTATGTACATATGTATGCATGATTGGTAGAAGATTTCTCTTTATAATTTTGTTGTGCCTACTTGAGAGCTTATATCCAGAGACATTGGCCTAGGGATCAACAAAATATATATATATTTTAGTTCATAAAGGCATTTAGTCAAGGATCCAGTAAAAAGTGAGCAACTCCAGATGTACATATGACCATCTATCTCTAATTATTGAAAGTGGCAGCACAGTTGCCACCTTTTTGAGATGGAAAACTCTTCAAATATTAATATAAAACCTCAAGCAAGCACAACAAAGTTATAAATAATACACAGTGTATGGATTATTTTTGTACTGCTAATATTTTGTCCTTTGGTAAAAATTTATATTTTTAAAAATTTATATTTTTAAAAATTTATATTTTTAAAAATTTATCTTGTAGAGGAGAAAAAAAAGTTAATGCGAGAGTTTGATGAAAAACTAAAAGAGGCAAATGAAACGGTAAGAATGTGAACTATTCTTTAAGAAGCTTTAGAACCCTAGTGTATATGAAACTAATCCACAGTGATTTAAACATGGTGGACCTTAATAAAGTGCTTAATATTGATTGAAATCAGTGTTTCTCAACCTTTGCAATTTTAAGGTGTATGGACTTCAACTCCCAAAATTCCCCAACTAGCATGGGGGCTTCAACTTGTGTTTCCAAGACTGAGAAACACTTGATTGAAATAATTCATTTTTAAAACATTTCCTTTTCTTTTCTCTTTTTCCCATTTAATGATTTGTCCAGACAAGCCAAAGCCAGTATTTGCAGTACCCATTTCAACAAATCTGCTTTCTGTTAAAAAAATGTTTTAAATGCATACTAGATATTTTTTTCTGAATTAGGCTTAAAGATAATGATTTTATCTTTAAAACACTACAAAGATTACAGACGATAGTAGTCTATTGTATTTGTTTACAATGAAGATTGCTATGGAGCAAGGTGAAATATCATTCTTTTGAGTCTGGTCTTTGTTTTTGTTATCAGAGTGGTAACAAAACTATGTTCAGATACTTCGAAGAAGTTGATTTTTTTCATAAAATAATATTGCTTTCAGATAGCAAAAAGAGGATAGGAAAATGTTTGAAATCTAGCCTATTGCCTGATGTATTTGGTGGTTTAGTTCCATATGTTTAGCAAATAACTATATTTTTATAACCTTTTCTGAAGCATATTTTCTTCACTGCTTTGTATAAGTAACATAGAAATACTTAAAAGTTTTCTCCATTTTTGGCTTTTGTTGTCATTGCATGAAATGTATTTAAATTGGCAGAATGCTTTTTCTAAATAAGCTCAGTTTTAGTCAGCCAAAGAATAACTTTCCTAAAATAAAAACATGAGATACATATTTTTGAAATAAAGAAGTGAATTAGTATATAGATTGCATTTTATATTTTAGTGAAATAACGATTCATAAGAAATTTGAGCAGGTTTTTTATTTAGGACTCTGGTGTGATGTTTCAGGTAAATTAATCATTTTCAGGCTTGATTTTCATGTTTCAAATACAAATGTAACAAGGATTTTGATACATGTTTACTTTTAAAACTTATTCTAGTTAAGGGAAATGGAAGAAGAACTGAAATATGCCCCAGTGTCCTTCCGCAATCAAATGATGATTAAAATTAGAACTTACAAAGGAGACCTTAGCACATTTCATAGGAAAATGAAAAGTATGGATTTGGGAGTAGCTCCAAGTGCACGTGGGAATTCAAAGTTTGGTATCTTCTCTACGGAAAATGAGCAGAGAGTAAGTACAAGTATACAATTATTTTAAAGGTTGTTCTGATGTCACCATGCTTCAGGTTCTTATTCAGGAAAGAGAGCAAATGAAAGATGCATTCTAGATAATCACTAGCAGCACCAAACAGAGAAATTGCTTAATAAGCATTGCAGTGTATATCTTATTTATATATTGGTGTCTGAGCTAAAGTGAAGACTTAAGAAATGTAGAGAAGAGACAAATTGACTTATGGAACAATTAGAAAATATAAGAGTATTAAAACAGTTAATACAAAAGTTTATCTGCCCTTAATGGCTCAGTGGATTGAAAGCAAGTTTAGGTTCTTCCTGAAAAAAATGGGATAAAAAGAAAAGAAAGACGGATGGGGTGAGGGCTTAGTTGAATAGTAAATACATACTAAAAATCCATCCTTCTGAGGTTGGTAAAATGAGGACCCAGATTGTTGGGGACAATAGACTGACTCTAAACCACTCAGAGGGGGCTATAAAGCACTGTGAAATGATACAAGTCTGTGCCACTGCTATTCCTGGATTTCAGGGATTTTTGCTGCTTTCTAAATTCTGCAAATAGTAAAGGTCTTTTTAAGCATTCATCAGAAAATTTAGCAAATTAAGAGAAAACAGAACCAAATTCTTATTTCCAAATTTGAGATATCATTGATAATACAGGTAGTCCTTGACTTAAATCATTTGTTTAGTGACCATTTGAAGTTACAATGGCACTGAAAAAGTGGCTCACATTCATTTTTCTTAATTAGGACCGTAGCAGCATCCTTAGGGTTACATGATCAAAATTCAGACTCTTGACAGCTGCTTAAGTCTTGTAACACATAAAAGGCACCAGAATATAAATAAGATAACATTGCAATGCTTATTATCGCTTTTTATTATTGTTAATATTAATAATATTGCTATTATTTCTTATTATTGCTATTTCTCTGTTCAGTGCTGCTAGTGATCATCTAGATCAGGCTTGTCAAATTGGCAGCCCGCACAGGCCACACCCACTCCGGCTCTGCAAAGACAAAAAACATCCCAGTACATCATGATACAGCCTGTGATGCAATCAGATTTGACACCTCTGATCTAGATGCGTCTTTCATATGCTGATTATAACTAAGATAAACTTATTTTAATTTCTGATTGATTGATTTGATTTGTGTCCTGCTTTTATTTTGTACAACTAAAGATGTCTTATAATGGATGGTGCTCCTTCCTCTTGTTTTCCCCATAATAACAAACCTGTAAGGTGCACTGAGTGGAGAGAAAATGACTAACCCAAAGCCACAAACTGGATTCTTTGCCTAAAGGAAAACCAGCATTTTCCCTGTTTCTGATCCAGTACCTTAATTATTACACCAAGCAGTCTTGTTTTTTTTTTTTAAAAAACCTTTAATTTAGGTATTTTTCAAAAATTACAGCATCCACTGAAATGATTACATAAACATTTTCTTTTTGCCTTTCAAGGGAAGTGAGTAGTAAGCACAGCACAGTAGATTTTGTCATGTCTAACGAATTAGCCACACGTCTTGAAGATTACTAAGTCAAATATGTAGTATACTGACAAAAATTTCATTTTTAATATGCTCTGTGTCATTTGATTTTTACTGCAAGCAATTTATATAATTCTTCACTATTCAAATTTTTAGGTTTGATGTCATTTAAACTGTATAGTGTCTAGGTCCACCACACTATTAATATCTGTCTGAATCAGTTTAGTTCTTTGTCCTCTAAGACAGGGTCCCCACCCCGGTCCATGGACAGGCACCAGTCTGCGGTATGCCAGAAATCGGGCCATACAAACAAGGGAAGCCCCATCCATGGGATGCAGGCAGCACATGAAGCCATGCCCCCCCCCCCTTGAGGCATAAAAGACTATTAACCTCAAAGGGACACAGTCTTCAATTAGGTTGGAATGCTTTCTTACGGTATGGGAAGAATAAGATACATAGCTATTTTCAAAGACACTATATTAGAAATGCACTGTTATCAGTATGGGTAAAAATTAAAGAACAACATTATCTGAAAATACCANATACATAGCTATTTTCAAAGACACTATATTAGAAATGCACTGTTATCAGTATGGGTAAAAATTAAAGAACAACATTATCTGAAAATACCAGTCTGGCTTTCCACAATGGAAGCATTGATACATCCTAATATTATTAATATGGAAAAAATTGTAAGATATAAAGATACTTTGAATGAAAAGGGATTAAAAACTAAGCAAGAACTCAAGGGATGGATATAGCCTGGTGGTCACAAATGTAGATACAATCTTGATATGAGAAATATGCTAAAATGTATGGTTTTAATAAAGAGTTAACAGAAGTGGACCAGATATTAACTGGAATGGATAAAAATATATTAATAAAGAAAACATACAGCTATTTATTATGTATCAAATTCGAAAGTGAACAATAATAATAATAGCCTTTATTGTCATTGTACATCATGTATACAACGAAATTGGTTTAGCATCTACTGGTGCAATCCATAAGAGAAATACAAAACAACATGAATAGTAAAGGAAACAATGATAGTTCCTGCTAAAAATTTTGGATATGCAATAGAACTGGATAAATGGCAGAAATTGTGGGATAGAAATGTTAAATTAACTATGTCAACTGCATATAAAGAAAATATATATAAAATGTTTTACAGATGGCATTTTTTACCAACAGGACTGGCAAAAATGTTTAAAGATAGGTCCGCTAAATGTTGGAAGTGCAACCAGATACCTGGTTCATATTACCATATGTGGTGGACATGCCCAAAAGCTAAAAAATACTGGATGAAAATACATACATGGTTGGAAAAAATAATAAAGCAGCATATAAATTTGAAACCAGAAATGTTCTTATTGGGCATCTTGCTGGAAAAGTATGATAAAAGGAATATATATTTCATTTTACATGTATTAACTGCAGCTAGGATTGTATTTGCACAACAGTGAAAAAGTGATAAGATCCTGACAGATGAGAGTGTAATCAAAAAATATTAGAATGTGCAGAAATGGATAGATTAATGCTTACAATTAAAGAAAAAGAAGAAACTGAATATTTCTTGATAGGGGACTTATTTTACCAATGGTTAGATAATAAAAACAGAAGTTAGAAATATGGGGATATAAAAAGGAGAAATGTTATAAAGGAGATTTGTTAAAGTAGATAAGTTAAATATTATTATTATAGTATTATTATTGTGATGAATACCATTGTAAACATCATGATTATGATTGTTTAAAAATAATTGCACCCGGACAACACACTGTTTGATTAAAATTGAGTTTTTACATGTTATATAAATAAAACAAATAAAACATGAAAAAGAAAGAAACCATGCCCCTTCCGGTCTGCGGAAAAAATTCATGGAATCAGTCCCTGGTGCCCAAAAGGTTGGGGGCCATTGCCCTAAGAAAATAGCTGAATGAACATTGAAAGAGAGTGAAACTAATTATAAATACGCCCAAGAAAATGTTGATAGCATTTGCTTGAATCAATTGGGGGGAAGGGGTGGAATAATCTGTATGTATCATTTCTGCTGTATTATAAGGGACATTTTTTGATTGCAGAATCAAACTAAAAACCTAGGTGTCATAAGGACAGGGATATGGGATCACCTCGGTGTCTGCCAACAGAATAGACTTGTTTCTCTCATCATTAGGCAATTTCTCTTATTCTCCTATTACATTGCTAGCATGACTTAAGTCTCCACTCTCAGGGAAGAACATACTGAAAGGTAAAATATCCCTTCTGCCTTTTTAAATAGGTCTTAATTGTCTCTTAGACTCAGATGCAGTCTCAGAGGGTGTTACTGCTTCAGGGAACAGAAAGCTTGAATCGAGCCACTCAGAGCTTGGATAGGACACACCAAATTGCCGCAGAAACTGATCAAATCGGTAGCGATATCATTGAAGAACTAGGTGGGCAGCGTGAGCAGCTGGAACGCACCAAAGGCAGAGTAAGTTTTCAAAATGCCACTGGAATAGTACAGTCTGTTTTTCTTCTCCTATCAACAAATAGGTTTCTGACTATGAAAAAAATAAATATTTCCACACTCCCAGCAATTCTCTCTTCCCATATCACTCTCTATGGGGCTTTGCTCTTTCATGATGGGGATAATAGCAATCTTTAGCTTATACAGCTATTTAATGTAACAATATAGTTAAAAAAGAACATTTTTTTTGGTTCTGGCAATAAAACAGGTCTTTTTCTAAACTTCCTGGAATCATATACTGTTTTCTTGAGATTGGATTTGATCTTCCTTAGATATGTGTTTTAATTTATTTTAAAGATAACACTTCTCTTTTAATATACTGCTGAAATCTCAGAAACTAGATAGATAAATACATGTCCAATGATGAAACTTATTCATGGTCTCTGCTGTGACATAGATGGAATCTTAACCAGCCCTCAAATGCTGCTTCTTGTTTATCTGATATCTTTGCAATTCACTATCAGTATTTTTCTCCCTCAGGAAATGACCAAGATTTTACCTTGGATAAGTGTGTTATTTGGACTTGTTATCAGAAACATACTTCAGTCTATTAGTATAAAAAAATACAGAAATACATAAGTTGGGGTGCATCATACTTCTTTTAATTATTATTACAGAATGTTATGGACAGGAGTTGAGCTGCCTCGATGTGTTCCAATTGTTATCTTATTTAAAGCAAAAGGCCAAATATCTTTCTCTAAATTTGGCTCGATCCCTTAATTTCAACATTGTGCTTCACATACAATGCTTTCCAACTATCAAAAATAGCACCCTAATCCCTTGCCAAGCAGGTGGGAATTCATGGGGTTTTTTTTTCTTTACAGTTAGTAAACACGAATGAAAATTTAAGCAGAAGTCGGAAGATCCTACGTTCCATGTCAAGAAGGTTGGTGAAATGTGCTTTAAAATGTGCTCTGAATCTTGTGTATATCCCTATCGAAGAATGGCTTTCATTTTCATACAGATGTGGGAAAGATGGCAATGTTCAGGGGTCAAGTTCAGCAAGTTGTAGTTAGGGGTTAGGAAGTAAGCTAGGGCCCCATATATAATTTGTATGACTGGTGCACCTTTAGGCATTTTGTGCATAAATGCAAAGTCCAACAGTGAGGGAGCATTAGTGAGTTAGATGCTGAACAAATCCAAACCAAGCTTTGCTTGGGCTACCACATCTAGGCTGCAAACCACTGGACAATGAGTAGAAAGCAGCAAAAATGTACCTCTTTGCTTCCATCTAGGGGTCACCTGGATTTTTGCAGTCCAGATCTGGTAATTTAGCTTTTGCTAAAGAGGCAGAAGGGACACCTTTTTTTTTGCCAATTCCTCCTTTTGTATGCAGCACTGCTATACAGGACAGCTAAAGGAATAAAAATCCTACGATGTACACAAATATTTCTCTAGCTATAATATTCTTTCAGTGGATACTGTAGGTTGATTTCCCTCCCCCTCCCTCCCCTTGGAACAAGAATAAAATACGAAAATAGGATATGCCCTAAATTTAAGGTGCCTCTCACCTCTCAGAATGGGAGAATCAACTGAAAGTAAGCTATATAAATGCAGGTAGTCCTTAGCTTACATTCATTTAGTGACCGTTCAAAGTTACAATAGTACTGAAAAAAGTGACTTATGACTGTTTTTCATACTTAGGATCATATTTATGAAGGTTGCATTATCCTTTTGTAACCTTCTGACAAGCAAAGTCAGTAGGGAAATCAGATTCACTTAGCAACCGTTAAGTGGATAACTGGAGTGATTCACTTAACAATTGTGGCAAGACAGGTCATAAAATGGGGCAAAATTCACTTAACAAGTGTCTCATTTAGCAGCAGAAATTTGGGGCTCAATTGTGGTCGTACGTCGAGNGGCAAAATTCACTTAACAAGTGTCTCATTTAGCAGCAGAAATTTGGGGCTCAATTGTGGTCGTAAGTCGAGGATTACCTGTACTATATAAAATGCTGTAATATTTAATTTCTACATCGTCAGGTGACTAACTGGACACATAAGGCTGGATTGTTTTTTGAAACTCTCCAATAGGCATGGTTACAAATATTGGCCAATTTCTGAGACTAAGGCCTCATAGAAAGAAGTCTGAGCAGCCAGACCCCAAAGGACTCTTACTGTGGTTCCCTCATGTCCCCATGCACGCCCGCAGCAACAGTTTTTAGCATGCTAGGAGGGAAAAAATCAGGGGCTTCCATTTAATAAGGTTTATTATTTATTGAAAGAACTTGCTATACAAAAGGGAACTACTAAAAACAATATTCAAGTCATTAATTATCATCAGGTGTTCAGCTCTTCCCATTCAGCTCTTGCCAAAAACTGGAATTATTACAGCTTTATCTCTTCAGTTAGGAATAAAGTATATTTCTGCCTCTATTCTTTTATACTTTCTAAGACCCTACAGTGAGGCTCTATAACTTCTGGCAAGAGTATTTTGATGTTTTATAAGGAATCTTGGGAACCTTGATGTTTTAAACAAAAATAGTTAATATTCTACTTCTCCATAATTAATTTTCTCCACAGTGGCTGTAACCCTGTGCCTATTTACCTAGGATTTTCCTTAAATCCACAGTACATAAAGGGACCTACTTTTGAGTAAACATGCAAAGGGTTTGCTTCACCTAAAATGAAATTGGATGGTTTCTGCAGTGTCCATAACTCCATAAATGGTAATGACTTGCAGTTTTAAAAAAACCCAATGAAGTTCGTGTCTCTTTTCTTTCTAGGCTTATGACAAATAAATTGTTGCTCTCTGTCATCATCATCCTGGAGGTAATCATCCTGGGAGGTCTTGTCTACTACAAGTTCTTCACCTAAACCTTGAAGAGATGCAGCTTTTCTCCTTTGCTGTTTTCAATCCACTATACGGACATTCCTTGGCAATAGCTGTTCGACACAGATTTGAAAAGATAGATTGTATTTTACTACATTTAAAATATAGTGCTGGCTTGTTGTCAGTCTTGACATGTCCTTCTGAGAACAGTGCAGTGCTACTGGGAGGAGATATGGCTGGAGAAAAGACACATCGCGAACTACATCTGCAATATAATACGATAGTCATTTATACTGAAGATATTGATTAATTTGTGGCACAGTTTGAACTGTCCCAACTGAAAAAAAGATCTCCAAAGCTGAGTGAAGAATTCAGAATGTAGTACACTTGATTTTTGTTTTGTCCACTTGTTTAGTAGATCAGCAGAACTATACATAATGCCCTTTATGTGGCATCTGTGCCACTTGGGAGACCCTAAAGCCGGACTTGCTCTTCATTTTCCGATTCATCCGGCGAATTAGGTGTTGGTAGATTCTCAAAAACAATGTGTGCTCCTTCTCTCGTCTGCCCAAAGCTTGTAGCGATCACATCTACTGCCAAACCAGCTGTTGCGTTCACTTCTTCCTGTGAAGCGCCAAGGAATGGATTTACTTCTACAAGGTCCATAGCTGAAAGCAGACCTGAGAAAGTGAAGGCAGTGAGTTATTTTGTAGCAAAAGACAGAAATTTGCAGTATTAAAAAAAACCTCTTCAGCCAAATAACAGATCTGTCTCATTACATGTTGCATCATACTTCAATCCTACTTTTATCCAACATAACAATATTTTCCAATGGTTTTATTTCCTTTCCCTATGTTTTGATGTTGCCAGGAGCAGATGAATGGTTAAATATTTAAAATACTATATATGTCTTTAAAACCCCCTGACAATTCTAAACTGAGTCAAGAAGAAGGTTGGAGAAGTGTAATATAAATACACAGATAACAAAAGGGAGTAATGATAATGGGGGGATGAACTGGGAACACTGACTTCTCTAAGTTATGTTTCTATATAGCTTATGCTAAAATTTGGTAGCACAGTTTGTAATTAGGAAAACTAAATAAGGTGCCCACTGAAAACTCGAAAAACAGCTATTGTCGTCTTCAGTCCAGAATGCCTCATGAATTGTTGAAAGGGGGAGAATAAAAGAATCCAAGCTTCTATTAGATTTATTTTATTAACATTTTGATTTAAAACACTTCTGAATATTTTTGTAGTACAGATATCCTTGCAAGCATATAATTACAATTTTTGTGATTCTTGTTACCTTAACCCAAATTTTTTAAAAAAGATGCTTAAGTGGTTTTTACCTGTGTTGTGTATTTCTTCAGAAATGTACATGCCTTCACGATACGTTAATCCACCTATGACACGTGTCCCTGTTGCTGGAGCCAGGGATGGATCAAAAGCATCAATGTCGAAGCTCAGATGGATTGGTCTTGGCCCTCTGACAAAAGATAATGCTTTTGTTTACTAAATAGAGTTCACCAGCAATAGGTCACTTATCCTTGTCATCCGTAGGTATGGCTAATGGTTGCTAATGACCAGGTTTCTGGCTTATTTAATTACCTAACAATATTCTTCAAAACATGTTACCTTCCCAAAAGATGGTCGAATGTTTTTTCCATCACTTTCTGGATTCCAAGATCATCAATATGTCTCATTGAAAAGTACTGAATGCCATAATTCTTCAGAATATAACTGTTTTGAGAAAACAGGTTAAAATTAAATACCCTTACACTCGTTCTAGAGTATAGCAATAATCTTGCTACGAATTGGGAGGAAAGGAATAATAACGTTCATTTAAACTAGCTATCGTGTACTTACTGTTCAGCAGGATCAACATCTCTCAGACCAATATATACAATATCTGATGGTGAAAGACAGGGCTTCAGCCAGGAAAATCCAGGAAGCACTGGCACCTTCAAAATAATAGAAAAAACATGATCCTGGAAAGACTTGTCTAGGAAATATTGAGTGCCATGATTTTAGTATAGACTCTCCCCCCAGCCCCCAATATCCTGTTATAGAAATCTTGTTTTAGTTGATATTTCTGCAGTCATGTAACAGTCTTTCTTCCACAGGAATAACCTGTAATAGATTAAAGATACTATATTTTTTCCTTTTTTCCTCCCAGCCCAGGCCAAACTGATATCAACATTCCCGATCAGAGAAGGTAATTAGGTCTCATTCACTTTCTTATATAAAATTTGCTGGAATCTAGAACACAAGCTTTTGAAAACATTCTAATATTGAAATACATACAGGTAGTCCTCGACTTACGACCACAATTGGGCCCCAAATTTCTGTTGCTCAGCGAGACAAGTGAATTTTGCCCCATTTTACGACCTTTCTTGACACAGTTAAGTGAATCATTGCAGTTGTTAAGTTAATAATGTGGTTTCCTCATTGACTTTGCTTGTCAGAAGGGCGCAAAAGGTGGTCACTGCAACCGTCTGAGTCAGTTATCAAGCACCTGAATTTTGATCATGTGACCATGGGGGTGCTGCAATGGTCATATGCGTGAAAAATGGTCGTAAGTCACTTTTTTTCAGTGCCGTTGTAACTTCAAACTAAATGAAGTGTTGTAAGTCAAGGACTACCTGTGCTATGAACTGCACTGATGGCGAGGGCTCCACACGGAGGTGAAAAAAGGAATGTGGACGCGGAAAGCAATGTCACACTGCAAAGTATGCCTCTATTCTACACGTGTCATTGCACTCATAAAACAATTATAAATTTTATTGTCTTGATGAAAACATCAGATCCTGCTATGCCCTTTATATATTCAGATTACTGAGTGTGTGTTGTTCGATAAATCTCTTTTGAATCAGAGTCCATTGCCAAGCTGACTAGGGTTAATGAGTTTTTTTAAAAAAAAGATGAACCCAAATTACTTTTATCCCTGCCCTAGGGGCAATTAAGATTTAGCTGATTGTAACACATTCCAAGTGTTAGATGTAATAAAGAGTATTTAGCTAGTGTTTATTTTAACTTGCTTAATTTGGGTAAGAATGATAACCATGTTGAGCTGCTGAAAGTTGGAAGTAAAGCTAGCTAACAAAGTCTCCCCATATCTTGAGTCAATAGTACTTTTCAAGTGGGTATGATCAAACAAATTCTTTTTAAATTACCAGGGCAGTATGTGTGTGTGTGTGTTACTTGTAAGGTAGAGGTCTATTGTATAGAAAACACATTCATGCGTGATCATTCTTTTGGAAGGAAAACTGCAGGAATATCAGCAGGTACAGCCATTCACTTTCATCTACAGTTCATTAAATAACAGATTATTCCTAACAAGGAGAAAAAATAATACAGGTAATCCTCATTTAGCAACTACAACTGGGTCTGTTAAGCCAAGTGGTCACTAAGTAAAAATGTGACCGTGTTTATACCTTTCTTTACTTGTATAGTCCTGCAAAGGTCATAAATGTGAGGAATGGTTGCAAAATTGCTTTGCCATCATCACTGTAACTGCAAACAGTTGCTAAATGAGGCAGTTACTAAATGAGGACTATGTAAGTGCATGTGCTATTCTCCTGAAAGGATTGTATGGTAGAATTGCCATATAGTAAACCAATAGCCACCCAATCTCAAATCATGTTGACTAACTCAATATAGAAGTGCTGGCATCTTTATGAATTATGCACCCAATAATATATCCCAAAGAACACCACTCTTGGATGTTCAGGATATATGTCCCTACAAACTTAGTAACTAGGAGAAATATTCCATCTCTCTGAGACCTAAAGTTTACTTCCAATAAAAAAAAACATACTGATAACTCAATAAGTGCTATTCCTTGTTGACATCACCATGCAGTCCCAACTTACCTTATCCTGAAGTTCTCTTAAAAGAAATGAAACCGGCTGCCCATGGAGATTTCTTGATTGGCTTGTGAGTGGAGTGTTAATATCAGCATGAGCATCAACCCAGATCACACAGAGATGTGGGTACTGCCTTGCGTGTCCACTGATGGAACCAAGTGCTAAACTGTAAGGGGAAAACAGTTCAAATTTATATCAGCCTTGTCTAAATTGGGGAAAGTGGAATTAGGGTATGTGATAAATGTCAGCTTAGATAATTTAATTTGGAAGTCAAAGGTATACGACAACTGCACTTAAATTCATATCAATGCATATCATGGATATGATCCTGCCCTCAATGCCTTGCCAGTGAGGGGTTAAAGGGACAAATGTGAAATCAATATATAACTTTACATCCTCACATTCTCTACATCAGTCTAATCAGCACCATTTAGATAGCCAAGATAGACAGCAATAGCACTTAGACTTATATCATTTCACAGTGCTTTACAGCCCTCTCTAATCTGTTTACAGTGTCAGCACATTGTCCCCAACAATCTGGGTCCTCACAGATGGTAAAATGCTATGTACATACCTTAAAGTCAATAGCCCAAAGTGTCCACAATATGTATCCGATGGAAAATCTGCACTGAAACTAGTAATCTGTTTTTTTCTAAGGGTCAACCAGATCCTCATGCTAAGCATGATAACCACAGCCATCTTCCACTGCTCTCCAGCAGCTGGAGTTTAGAGGCATTCTGGTAATATAGGTTTCCTCAAATAATGTAGTAGATTGAAATAGGAAGGTTTTTCTAGACTCACTGAGAATATGGTAATGGAAGCAGATGTGTGTTCCTGTCTAATTGCAAAAGAGTTTTTTTTTTTTAAATTCAGGACTGACTACTTTTTGTTTAGTACAATAGTAGTATATCCATTACCTACCTACCATTACTGTACGTCCTACAGTATAACTTTAAATGGATACAACATCATCTAGCCTCCCAAATCATTCTCAGATTTACTGTTGCCAGGCCTATCATTTGTGGAATTTCATCAAGTGCTATAAGCAAAATATTTTTAGGACTCAACACCTCTTTTTATACTGTTCGTGTTGGTTACTTTCAAGCAAGTATTTAATGGGTCTAAATGTAAAGAAACATGTATTTTGATGGTCTTTATATAAAAGTCATATGATAGTTTCACTGTTCCTAACTCACCTATGATCACCTCCAATGGTTATGCAGCTATGTCCAGCTGTCACAGCTCCATTCACAGCATCAGCCAGAAGTTGGCTAGCTAATCCTACAGAGCGTGGGTACTTGACCAGGTTGTTGTACAGTTCATCATTGGGCACCGGGGTGAAACTTAAGTCTCCAAAATCATATACCTGACAACCTAGGAACAAGCAGAATGGGAGAAGAAAGCAAAGTGGTATAGATTAGCTTTGTTTGATGACAGAATATGATGGAATTTAGAATCGTTATCCTATGAATAATTCCCAAAGATTCCTGATAAGTGAATCTTATGGAACAAAAGTAGAAATTTTGGGGGGCAAAGAAAGTGCTTGAAAATATGAAAATACAAGAGCACTTTCACAAAATGGTTGCTGTGATAGGTATTGCCAATCATGGAACTTTATTTGCCAGAATATAGGTGCATTATACCCTTCCACTTCTCTGAATATGTTTACTAATACTTGCTGGTTATAAGCAACCCAGAGTTGTTTTAAGAGGGATGACTATACCAAAGTTTTAAATTTAACAAACTTCAACTTACTTTTTCTCTTTTTATGGGTAAGTAGACACAACAATCACCTAAAGCACTGAGCTGCAGACACTATTTTATTTTCTAAGAACATTTATGTGGAGTTCATAGGCATTAACACATATCAGAGAGATTGGTGTTTTTGCACTGCTCTAACCGACTGAAAAAACAATAAGGACTATTAAGGAATTTAAGTCAGCTGGGACAGAAAAAGGGTTTCCATGGAGACATCAGATCGATGGCTACTTTATTATCACAGATACTGTGGCAAGGCGTGCATCATTTCAGGCTATTTATTTTAAGATAATCTTCTACATTAAACTGCCCTTCAGAAGTATTGAACCAATTTATAGACTTCCTAAAGATCCAGCTGCTGAGGAAATCTTGGTCCAACACCTGCACTTGGGGAAGATTGCTATACAGATGCCAATTGTAGTTTTACATACATAGGGGCAATTTAATGATCCAGTATGAAATGTGCATAGTCTAAATCTCTGCATATCTTTATATTCACTTGCCTACCATCCTCACTTCCATTGCATGTGTTGCCTCTTCTTTAGGTTTGTTAGCTCTCTTTGTGATCTTATCTGTTCCATCCAACCATGATTTCTTTAGCCTTCTCTTCCTTCTCAACTACTATTCTTTCACATAGTTCAAGAGCAAGTCAATCCCATTTCTTCCTTCCATATTAATAAACCATCAATAAACCACCATATCTTTCATACTAGTCACTTATTGTATTTGCTCCACATTTATTCAACATCCATTGCTTCTCAAAGCTATTTTTTCTTGTTCCACAAATGCATCTGAACTATCCTATTTCTAAGGCAATGTTTCTTCTGGCATACTAATTCTCTGAAGTGGGTAGAAGTACACTCTTACACACTGCGGTTTTCCCTTCCCTTGTTGCATCATATAGCATCTTTAACATTTGCTGCAAATCATTTTGATATTCTCAACCAAAATAATCTGCACATACTCTACATTCAAATTCCCAAGTAACACACCTATACAATCATTACAAGCATTCTGTTTATCCATAAACACTTCTATCCACGTCATTCCAAACCCTTTTCCTTGTCCAATGCCAACTCACTAAGCATTTCTTTCATCTTCATGCATTTTACTTCTATGAGTAGATGTACATGTACATACTGCATTCCGCAGCCAGTTTCAACTCTATATTGTATATTTCAGGTTAGTTTGCTTTATTATGTTTTCCTTAACTCTACAAAGCACAATAAATTTTATTTTTCACATCCATTCATTTCTTAATGGTTTGCTATAAAGCAAAGGCTGGGGTTAGATTGCATTTCTCAGACTGTCATCTCTTAGAGCAAGGGTCTTCAAACTTGGCAAATTTAAGACTGGTGGACTTCAACTCCCAGAATTCCTGAGCTAACATGACTAGAGGAGGAATTCTGAGAGTTGAAGTCCACCAGTCTTAAAGCTATCAAGTTTGAAGACCCCTGTTTTAGAGACTTTCAAGGTTCAAACACCTTCCCAGGGACTCTTAACTGCAAAGAAATTATGCAGTTTTTGCATTCACTCTTGGTAACTTTTCCTTTATATAAAGGAACAATAACAGCATTATTTCAACTATCAGTCATAGCAGTAGCTTTCTCACATAGATAAATCACACAGCACCTCCACAAGCAAGCCACATCTTTAAATTTTCTCAGTTATTTCATTTGAACTACTTTTCAAGATTTTTATAGCACTAAATTATTCCTTTTCATCAGTTTTCCTTGGACATGAAGATTTGTATATCAACGTGTAGTCAAAATGTGTCCAAAATTATCAGGACACTATAAGCAGGGAATGCTGCATACGGCGAGTGGCATTAAGACTGATAATGTAGTCCTTAACTTAGCTTACTAAAAAGTTTTGTTTCATTTTCCAACTATTATGTATTTCTTCCTTCCATATACTTTATATGTTTTTCCTATAGATACTTCTTAAATTACTTCCTTATTTTTTTTACTCAATAGTTATGACTCAGTTATCAACGTCAAGGTTTCGTCAAACTTTACAGTTAAAGTCATTTTACAATTTTAACATCAGATAAAGTTTACTCATATTTCTTCCTTTTGAAGGATTTCCTATTTCACTACTTTTTAATAAACAATTTTTTATCCTCTGGCACTTAACAGCCCCTCTCATAAAATAAATTAGGAGTTGAAATGTGTGATGAAACTTCTTAGTTAATGATGTATTGCAGTCATGTTCATAAAATGATATTCACTTTTTACACTGAAGTATTATTAAACTGAATTTCAGCTTTCCTTCAGGAATCTATGGAATGTTGTAACTGCTAATCATTTTTACTGACTGCCACAAAACTAAGCTCTGGGTGATTTGAGCACATATCAGATAGTGTAAATGTGTGACTTGTGCTTTAATTCAAGATAACCTGGATTAAAAAAAACTTTTACTGTGTTAGTTACATTAGTTATCTTTGTGGTAATCTGATGGTTTCAAAAAAAGGCAAGTGCTGAGTTCATTTTTAACTCGGAGATTAGGAAGATTTAGTTTGATGAGGTTTTAAGAAGACTGAATAGCAGAGCATGTTTTGGAATTATTTAAGTCTGTTTCAAATTATTCAATCATTATTGAAGTCAGTTTCAAACTATTCACTTTTGCTTGATGATCTTCTTGTCTAGGTGTTGAAAATGATTAGGATCTCATAAGTCAATCTCCACAATGTCTTTCAATGTGTTGGACTACACCTTTCCATGATTCCCTACCGCCACCTCAATGAGCCAGAGAATTCATAAGAGAGTGGGCTGCAGACTGAGTGTAATATATTATAATCATTCAAACCCATGTTTCTCCTTTCCTTAAACTGGATAATGGCTGGGCAACTTTAGAACAATGGGCACACAACTATCTGGAAGGCATCAGGTTGAGCAATAACCTGGTTTCAGACCGTAGACTCATGGTGAATCATATGGTATGAACGACTGGGTGGGGGAAGTTAGGCAGGACCACAAAGGACTCATATCCCTTCCAGGAAAGGTAGGGGCTCCTCCAATCCCGCCCCTCCCACTTACCCATGCTGGAGAGCTTTCCGACCAGTCCCGCATTCCGGATCGCTTCAGGACCGTGCTCCACTCCTCTTTTTTTCTACAAGACAAAGCAGGATCTGCGCTGTGATTCCAAGCGGCACCCGTGGGGAAGTGACATCAATGAGCCCACTGCCACTTGGAAATTTCCACTTTGCGGGAGCGTCCTCTGCCGCCGCCCCCTCCCCCACCCGCCAGCCAAGCCAGCC
>AZIM01002433.1:63795-74591 GCA_000516915.1 Ophiophagus hannah
CTTGCTTTGCATGTAATGAGTCTATCTCATATATTAGTTTCACCTTTTAAGTTGCATTACTGAAATAAATGGACTTTTGCACGATATTCTAATTTTTCGATTTTCACCTGTATAGCATCTGAGGCCCAGAAAGTAGTGTTTTGAATAACTTTTATCATTGGCAGGCAAACAATCGTCCATTGTACATGAAGGATCCATCAAGATTGTGACATATCAATAAACATTCAGGACTCTGTAATTCCCCATGTTTGCATTTGAGGTTGATCAAATTATGCATGGTTCTAAGAGGCAACCTTTTTTTCTAGGAGCTGGGTGATTTCCGTGCCTGATACAAATTTCAGGAGATTCAGGATAGGTCCCATAGTCCTTTTTCTGTAATTTATGTATGGAATTTTCCGCTAAAATGTGCTGTTAAAATAGATGCCTTTGAAACAAACCATTCCTTTCATAGATCAACCTCCGCCTTGTAGGGATTGTGCCACAGAAAAGGCATAGGATTCCAGATTCAGGGCTAATGTGGAAAATTGGGAGAAATATGGATACTCTGGAAGGATCCAGTTGGGCTGTGAAGAAGGAAAAAAGATGGATTTTTGCAACTTGGCACCATCCAAATGTTATCATGCTCCTCATCTTCACCAACACCCATGTTGGCTGGTTGTGGAGAGAACATTAGCCATCTGAAGGGGCCCATTCAACTGCCGCTAAATCAGTCCATTGCTGGTGCAAAGACGGTATCTTGGCCTTTCCTAGCTTGATGTCCTCCAGATGGGTTCAGATCACAGTTTAATACAACCCTCCCCAACCGGGGAGAATCACCTGCTCATCATTCATATTTTGATTTTTTTTTTATTCCATCTCTTCCCTCTTGCCATCCCTTTCCCACCCAGCTGAATTCACCCACTTATGCTCCCTTCCCCTCTGACTACTTGGCACTGGGGCCCGAACCTGTTGCCCCCCAGCCTGACAGCAACGCTACACGCTCTGCCCGGCGGCCAGCAAGGCCCCACACACTCAAGGTACCTCAAAGAAGGTGGTGGGGGTGGATGGAGACGAGGGCTGCCTGTATGGGCGGGGGTGAGACGAATGTGCAAGGTCAGATGTGTTTCAGCTTACAAACAAACACTGAAAAACTTTATTTCTTAGGGAAGTTTCCCTGACTGAGTGGAGCGAATAAGCTACGATAAAAGAAATGAGATGCATCTATGCTTCAAACTTCAAATTAACTTTGAACCCTTGTGCTGTCGTGGCTTGAGGCTTCCATGAAACATTCTGTGAATAATACTGCACGCCTACAGTAGATATTCACTCATCCAAACTTGCTTTTGATTCTCGTGCTTTGGGTTACAGTCATAAAAAATTTCTAGATGAAAGCAGAGCTGTGGTTGGGTTTCAGGGGTTTATAAGACGTTCAGCATTATGTTGTGAGCAAAGAATCTTACTGATTTATGGAGGGTTTTTTTTACCGTGCCTTGCATCTTCGTGACTGGGCTCACGAATACTGGGATACATTTGTGTAATATGGTGTATTAAACCCGCATTAAGTGGCCCATAGAGTAAAGTAAGGCAAGGAACTCAGTGCGAAGCCAGGAGCTGTAGAGGTGTTGCTAATAGTAACATGGTCATTCAGATTACTGGGTGCACAACTGTTCAGCCTCATGGGGGAAATTTCAGGGGCATAAGGTACCCATGTTACCCCTTAAGCCCATAGCTGTTGAAAAATGGTGGGAGCATTGTTGGCACTGCATATTCTTGGGGTGCTCTTGAGGGACATGGTGGATCTCATGTGGTTTGTGGGTTGTGAATGACTCAACCCTATGTTTAAACCAGAAGTCCTCAAACTTGGCACCTTTAAGACTTTAAGCATAGTGGCTGGGGAATTCTGGGAGTTGAAGTCCACAAGTGTTAAAGGTGCTACATTTGTAGACTTCTGACTTAAGGCATAAAACCATGCTTAACAAATGTCAGTGGTTGGATTTGGACAAAGAACCAAAGCATCATTAGGGGTCAGGATGTGAAAAGCCACATCTCCATGAAAGAAAGTGAGGAGGAAAAAAGAAGAAAAAGCCACAAGATCCAACATCCGTCTCAGTTTTTCTCTCTTTCTTCTCGTCTGCAGCTCCCGCTGCCCCCAGCCTCCCACTCGGACTGTTCCTCCGTCGTGGTGGGATTACCTTTTCCTTCACCCAGAGGGACTCCCAAGCTGCCACCCCCTACAATCCTCAGCACGGTGCCCCACCAGATGTTCAGTGATGCAGGAGAGGGAAGCGGCGAAGACCCCCTGGATGGTGACGATGAGCTGGTCATCGACATCCCTGAGTGACGGTGGCAAAGCAGGCGCGTAAATCTGAAAGGACACAGGCCTCTCACTTGTGTGTGAGGGGGATGGTTCCCCTCCCTTTTATTTTATTATTTCTTTGTTTACAGACTCAGGAGGGGGGGGAACATGCAAAACAGTCAATAAAGGGGATTTTGTTTTTGTATTAAAAGCATCCGGTTGCAATCTTTACCCTCTGTGTTCCTTTCCTCTGCTGAAATCCTTGGGCTACTAACAGTTTGGTGAGACGTTCCCTGACCCTGTTGTGTGACGTGCCGTCATTTTACACACTGGTAAAGAAAAATCTGCTTGAAATATAATTAACATCCGTTGACGAGGTAGAACAAAATCTCTCTTTTGCTGCAAAAGAAAACAAAGTTCTATAGAATTCAAGGGATTCTTTAAAAAAAAGTGCTTCAGATCTACAGGTGGTCCTCGACTTAACAACCACTTGTTTAGTGACCATTCAAAAATTACAATGGCATTGGGGAAAAAAATGACTTACAACTGGTCCTTGCACTTAAAACCATCACTGAGTCACATGATCAGAATTTGGGCACTTGGCAACTGGCAGGTATTTATGACAGTTTGTGTCCCAGAGTCATGTGACCACCGTTTGCAATTTTCTTGGCTTCTGACAAGCAATAGGGAAGCCAGATTCACTTAACGACTGTGCGATTCACTTAATGACTACAGTGATTTACTTTAAACTAAACCTACTTAACAACTACTTCACTTAATGACAGATGTTCTGGGTCCAACTGTGGTTGTAAATTGAGGACCACCCAGGGGGGAAGAGAGAGCAATAACCAGGAGTTTTTCTGCTGCACATGTAAACATTGGACATCTATGACTTCTCCTCACCCAACTTAAGTGCAGTTTAACCCTCAAAATGCTTGCGATAGTTCTAACTGAGCTGAAAACATCCCATGTTTTGTAACTGCATTTTTAATTTATTTTACCAGATGGTTTCTCCACAAGTTCCTACTTGTTGCGGTGCTTCATTATTTTTACTACAGATTTTTTTTTAGTGCTGGTGGGAATACAATAAGAAAGAGTCCTCTAGTAAAAATTGTAAAGAAAAAAAAAAGAAGAATCTTTTATCAGTTGAAAGAAGAGAATATTTCTCAGGCCGCATGGGTGAATCAGCTGTAAGAGAAATGAAAGCACTCACTTTACTTGGCTGTGAAACAATTGTGTATAAACACAGATGGAAGACACTACCTCTCTTTCAGCGTTGATTCACATCTTACAAAGCAAACAGATCTGTCACTTGAGGACTGAGTGTCTCTTGCTGAACAGCTAGGCTGTTCAGAGAGGAAGTGAGTGGTTTTAATTGAGGGGGTCCAAGATATTTTGGTCCCTCGGGAAGAAAACTCAACTGGTAATTCTCCCCCACCCTCCTGCTCACATAGTGATTAAAATAAGAATAAGCTAAATGGTAATTTCTGCATTTAACATTAATTTCTGCTTTTAATCACCAGCTTGGTTGCCTGTGATAGATCTGTTCAGGCTATTCAAGGAAGGCAGAATCAGCTCTGTACATGTGTCAGGCCCCTCAACTCTTGCTAACTTTAACAAACCCCTTCCCCAAACCAGGTTAGGAGTGTCCAGAGCCTGTTCTGTAAACATATGATGGCTAACCTGGCCATGTTTACATTCTAAACGAGGAACATCTAAAAAGGCACAATTGCAAGCAATTCCAGAAAAGTAGCAGATATTGAGAAAACCAGGTGGCTGCGCAGAAAATAACATTGAAGAAGTTGCTGAACATTTTAGGGAGAAACAGAGAATTACGGAATGAAGAACAGTAGATAGTCCAGAAATGTAAGTGAATCATAGAGATTATATTAGGGGAAGGAGAGAAAAATACTGGGCATGCCACTTAATTGGTTAAAAAATACCTTCCCAATCCGTTTGTCTGAAGCAAAGTTATAGAAAACCGCTTTAAGTAGCATTAGTCCCATTCAAGATTGATACAGAGGGTGAGAACATTTCTAGCTTGATTCTGTGGATTGGATGAATTGCCCATTAAGGTATATTGACAAGTGTTCTCTGAACTTTTGAGAAAACATGGGGTGTGATTGTGGTATCAGGAGAAGAGATCCATGGGGGGGGGGAAGGAAACACCCTCCCTCCCCCAGTTTTCTGGAACAGTATCAGGAACTCACTAAAACATAGTAATATGTTTTAATAAAAACATAGCAAGTCTCTAGGCCTCCTGAGAAGTGGCACATTGAAAACAGCATGTCAAATTTGAGACTGATTCACACTAACCTTAATTATTTTTCCTAGTTTACTACCTTAATGGCACTTGGGAATTCGGTGATTGGTCCCCTATTGTGTTTAGATTGGCAAGCGTGTTCAGTGTGTGTGAGCTCCCACTGTTTGGTGCATTCAGGGCTGGAAAACTTTAAAAAATCTCCTGTAAAACACAGACATGAGATATGATGCTGCCAATCCTAACCATATTTATTATTGGCAATGATAAAAAGATAAAATCCTTAATAAACTTGCATATCTTATAGAACTGCAAGTTCTATAGTTAAGCCTCCTGAATGGTGCAATTAAAACTCAATGGAAAACTGCCCTGAAACTACGAAGATGAAATTCGAAGAGACTAATGCAAATAATTTGCTATAAAACAAAAATGAAAAAAAAAAGATTTACAAGAAGGAGATTCATGGTACAAATCAAAGTGAGAAGTATCTGTTATCGATTGCCGGTTAAGCCTGAGGCAGCACCTTAATGGGGGTGCTAGAAAAGGTAATGTGAATTTCAGATGTGTTGGTAGACTTATACTTCACCCAAATTGCGGTTTTTATTCTGTGTTCCTCCATGTGCTATTCTAAAGCTCTGTCTCTACCCTCCTTTCAGACTTGACATTTTTGGTTTCCCCCTCCCCAACTCTCAATGTGCCCAGAATCTTTTCAGATTCAAATAGCTTGCCAACGTGAAGGAAAAAGCAGAGCATTGAACTTAAAGCAAATAAAGAGGACAATGTTGTTTTCTCTGACCCTCTTTTAGAAACAATAAGATGGACAGGGTGAAAGCTTGACACAGAAATAAAAAAGTGCATAGCTTGAGCCAGCATGCATCTGAAGACAGCAACTTAATTAGAAGAACTGAGCCATATGGAAAATCAATGCAGACGCTTATTTTTTTTATGGTGCAGAAATACTACAGTTAATTGCTACTGACATTTCTAAGTTAAGAGGAAGCAAGAGCCCATGTGGAAAAAATAAGAAAAAAAAACCAATATTGGGGACTTTAAAATGAAATTACTTCATCCTTTTGACCGGTTTGTTCCTTTTGAAAGGTTAAAAAAATAGGTTTTGCAGCCAGCAATAATTTGTATAAAAGTAGAAGCATTTCACAACCACTCTTAGGTTACAAGGTGAGAGAAAAGAGCAGGGGAGGGGGGAAGAAAAAGACCGGAAGGGCAGAGGGATTATTTTTGATTTTACCCATCTGATGCTCGCTTGGGACACGTAGCAATTCCAATGGCTGCCCGTCGGATGCTTCCTGTGCTTCTCGGCTTTCCAGCCCTTCTGCCCCCAATCCCTCACGTGTGGCCTTCCGTCTACAGTAAGTGCCTCCCTAGAGCATAGCATAAATGGTCCCCCACGACAAGTAGTTTTGAAACGTGCAAACGTCCTCGTGCAAAAGAGGGGCCTTTGGGTGCTGGGCCCCTCTGGTTGGGTGGTTTTTTTTTGGCAGGCAGGCAAGATAGAAGGGTGCAGTTCTATGGGGATCACAAGGGCTTCAAGGGCCAAAGGTGGAGGATTCTGGGAGCTCGTTGGTGAGAGTGTGCCAATGTTCCAGGCGGCAGTCAGAGGTCTGGAGGCATGAGAGCCAGTGTTGCCGGCACTCCCCACTGGCCCCTAATCCCAGGGTCACCCCACCTGCAACGAGACAAGAGGTTCTTGCAGTTTCTGAGCTGCTGGTTGTGGAGTTGCCTTTTTCCTAGACCTGTCATCAGGCAGATCTCAGGGATACTGCAGTCCACCCCCGCACCCCTGCAATAAATTAAAAATATTTCTATAGAATGGAGGAGGCTATGAAGTTTGGAAATCTCACCCTCAAATTCTCTTGAGAGATTCTGGATATACTTGTTTTTTTTTAATTTTGTGAGTCTGCAAATGCAGTCTCTGTTGGATCTCCTGTTGGCTGGTGAAAACATCCAGTAGAAAAGAATATTTGTAGCTCAAGGTGGAGTTATAGAATTCTTGGTGACCTGCGAGCTTGGTTGTTTGCTTGCAGTTGTGTCGTTTCACAACTAGGCAACATCATCGGATGAAGTTACCTAGTTTGGCAATGAAATGTCTGCAAGCAAAGAGCCAAACTCAGGGAGCACCAAGAAAAGCTCCACTGAAAAGACATCACTTCTGTGACATTCTCTAGCCTTACTATCAGTGTAACTGTTAGGACTTCTCCTTCAGCATCTTAAGAAGAATTCTGAGAACTTTCTGAATGAGCAAGAGACTCCTGGCTGTCCCTATAGACCAGAGGTCTCCAAACTCAGCAACTTTAAGACTGGACTTCAACTCGGAATTNTTCAACTCCCAGAATTCCTCAGCCAGTTGAGGAATTCTGGGAATTCAAGTCCACAAGTCTTAAAGTTGCCAAGTTTGGAGACCTCTGCTATAGACCAACAAAGAGAATAGGTCAGGTTTGAAATGAGGAGTCCTTGGTACTCTCTGAGCTTAGTTGTTTTCTTGCAGATGTTTCATTAGCCAAACTAGGTAAAATTATCAGTACTACCCATCATCAGGTAACATCACTGATGTTATCAAGTTTGGATAATGAAACGTCTACAAGAAAACAACCAAGCTCAAGAGAGAAGCAAGGACCCCGCATATCCTTGTAGAATTAAAGCCCAGGCTTTCAATCCAGATTAACACACCCAGCATCTCCTAGACTTCACAACCCTTCCCTAAAACTAGATCTTCACAACCCTTCCCTAAAACTAAAACTCTTCCATCTTCTCACCAATGAAGTCATTTGATTTCCCAATATCGTAATCCCAAACGGTGATTTCCAAGGATTTATGACCAAGATCTGACTGTTCAATCTCATAGAAAAAGTCCTGCAATGGGGCAGATAAGTATTAAAAGTTAGGAATGTATAGGATCAGACCCCCTCATTTCCTCAATCACATAGCGCCTTCCTTGGCTGTTCTTTATTTACCTCATTGAACTCAGGGTTGAGAGTTTTCTTTTTCACAGTTGTTTTATGCTTTGATTTTTTCTCTTCATCTGGCTTCAGGTAGCTGCCGGAAGAAGGAAGAAGAGGGAATGGGAGAGTGGGAGGTTAAGCCCGTACATAAAAACAGTTGTCCTCCTTCTCAGGAAAACAACCAGCCGGTGCAAGCGCTAAAGCGCCACCATAAAAACTCAACAAGAAGTGATAAATCCAAAGCACCGAGAGAAAATGCAAAATGACTACAGCAAATGGGACATCTTCCGAACATTAATTCCAGGGTTATTAAAGCGAGTCTCTAAAAGCTTTCCTAAATGGGAACATTATACATGGTCTCTTGATCGACTGGAGGCTAAAGAAAAGAGCCTCTCTTGAGTCTAAGGCTTTCACGTCCGTCCGTAGCAGACACGGGAGAGACTAAATTACATCTTTTCCTTCCCTCCCCCAAACTCTAGACTTCTCCCCATTCCCCCAACCATCCTTAAGCACAGTTGATCTTAACCAAGGATTAGAACCCCTCTCTTCCCTTCGTTTGTGCGCATTTCTCACGTTTTTACATAAGGGTCCGAGTAGCCGCATACATCCATAGCAGCTAAGTGGGCGCAGCGGAGAATAGACACCAGTAATCCATGACGTTCGGAGATGTATGTGAGGGCGAGCAGGATGCGACCCCTTTCTTCCAGGGCCCAGCCAGCTGGGGGTTCCAACTATGCAGTGGGGGAAAGGAAAGGCTATTGAATGCTTTTGTGTCAAATGCCCACCCTCCGGCCTTCCCAAACAAACTTTTGCAACTGGGTTCACATGCATCTTTTCTTTTTTTTAACCATGCCTTGCTGAATAAACCACAATGGCCTAGCTTTGCATAAAGTGCTAGCTAGGTCACAATCCATGGTTTATGAAGCACCACAACTGAGTTCACAAACCAAGTAAAGCATTGTATGGGTTACTGCAGGGGTCCTATAGACACCATGACCTCCATGGATGGCAAAACATAAACTCCACCAATAACTACCTTTAATTTGTTATGGTTCTTTTCATTTTAAAAATGATAATTTTGGCAGTGTCTGCTCTCTTAAACATTTGCTGACCCCTGGCTTAGCTGGTTGTGTGAACTAGGCCTTAGTTAGGCCTTGGACATTTTGAGACCCAGGTGAAACGTTTAGAAGGCCTTGCATTCAGCCTTGGGCTTTTGAATTCCTTGAGCCCAGGCAGCCTTCCCCATCTTAGCGTCTTCCAGCTGTTCTGAACTACATGCCAGGGTGAGGCATGGTTAAGGACTTGGACTAAGAGCAGGGAGGCCCAGGTTCCACCTCAGCTATAGAAGCTCAGTGGGTGATCTCAAGGTACCCCAAAGGTTTATTGGAGGGGAGGAGTGAACTGGACGAGGGCATTCTGCATACACCCCTTGAACTCCTGAACGAAAATAGGTGGGAGGCACATCTAAGGAATATTTCAGCCAGCAGAGTCAACAGTGATGCTAGCTGGGAACTGTAGTTCCCCCACAGCTGGAAGGCATCAGATTTGGAAAACTGGACATGGGATGTCATCTCAAGAGTGGGCTTTCTTTTGCTAATTCCTGCTAAAAAGATAATCCCTTCCTAACCTCTCACTGGCCTACTGCCCTTGTCAGGAACAGCCATAATCCAGCCCTCAATCTAGCTTCATGTTGGGGGAGGGCCTGCTAGGGAAAGAGGTTGGGAGAGGAAATTGGGGGAGGGCTATCACATTGAGTACTTGGTTGATTGGAGGACCTGGGAGGAACTCTTGAGCAAGTGACAAGCTCAGATCACTTGCACGGATGAGCTGTTTCATTGCCAATTGGCAAGGGAAGGAAAAGGGGAAGAAACAGAGGGGGTGGCTCTGTTTGGGGCCTGGTCCAGCCCTGCTCCTCAGCAGGTAGGTTCCCTCAACAGCCTTTGGCAGAGAGTAGGTGGTCCATCCCTGACTAACCTTCTGCTGAGGAATTTCAGGTGCCGTCTTTGGGGCGGGAGTAAGATGGGAGAAAAACTCTCACCTCTCTCAGATAGCAGGAGATTCCACGCAGGGCGGCAGTCATGGAAGAAGGGGATGCCAGCTGTTGTGATAGGAGAGAATTTAGCGAACTTTTAAACAAGGGCCCCAGCAAAGTCAAGGGGTGTAAAAGGCCCCTTGGAGAAGTGAGGGAGAATGGGAGAAACTGATGAAGAAATCTAATGATAGGCCCATTAGAACTGATGCGTATTTTGTGCACGTGGCTCTTGATGGTGGTGGAAAAATTAATCTACGTTAATTTGCCCCTAAGTAAACTGAATTGTATCAATGGCACTGAGTCTATAATGCAGATTTCCCTGCTCTGATATGGAATGATGGTTTGCAGGACAACACATCCGGCTATGGTAGGGAACTGTAAGTGGGTTGGGTTGCTTGCCTATTTTTCTTTAGCCATTGAGGAAATTTGTCTCCCAAAGACTAAAATCCTGATTAATCATTTCTCTCACCCACCAGTTTTTTTTTAAACTTTAAACCAGGCACAGCTATTCGTTTATGAAATAAATTGGCTCATAGATTGCTGTGTGTCTCTTTTAGCCTTTGCATTGTTCTACTAGGAATATTTGATCATTCCAACTGGTGAAAAGGTAGAAATAGTTGTGAAATGCAGGTAAAAGTAGGATATTTGGGTTTNTCACACAAATTCTAGAGAAAGGCAGGATCTTAAGAGGGAGGGTGGCGCACAGCCAAAGTGACCAGCAAAGAAGAGTAACTAAAGGTGTCTCTGGACTTCTAAGCCTCACTAGTGAATCAAATGCAGATAATTACCGAGTCATCGCAGGTTATACAACCTTCTTTGACTTAGCTCTCACCGGTTGTTGCCGTTCTAAGCACAGGTTGAAGTGTCTCTTTTGGCCAGGGCGCAAGCGTCTCAGTGGCACCCGCGTCTCTCCAATGAACTCGTTGTGGGTCAGTTTATCCTCATCGCAGACAGTGATTCTGGGAGGCAGAAACAGAGAGGAAGAAGGAAGAATCACGTGGAGGGAAGACAGCACAGGAGGGGAAGGGAGCCGCGGCAGGAGACCGGAAGCAAGAAGAGTGGGTTTTATCTCACCGCAGGGTCTTCCGAGCTATGTCTTCTGCCGTTATCCCATTGTAGATGAGGGCCTCGTTCCACACAGGATTGAGAGTGTTGTGCTGAGTGCGTGTCTTCAGTTTGTTGGCCTGAACAGAAAAAAGGAATTGAAAAGGAAGAATAGAACAGCTGAGAAATGCTGCAGGTAGTCCTCAACTTACGACCATAATTGAGCCC
>AZIM01002434.1:28358-42201 GCA_000516915.1 Ophiophagus hannah
CTACCGGTTCTCCAGAACTGGTCAGAATTGGTTGAATACCACCTCTGGTCTGTGTTCACGTGTGGGAAGTGCTGCGTGGGTCTGTAGGGGATGGGAAGGACAGGAAAGGGTACAAGTTGGGGAGGCTGTGCAGGTTGGCAAGGCTTATTCAAGAAATTTGTGACTTTCCCTGTTGGCTTCTCCATTGATTTATGGGAAGCTGTCAGGGAGTGTTGGAAGCGAGGATCACATGATCGCGTCTGACTGGGTTGTTTCCCAAAGTTCATTCTCACAGCAGCGATGGGTCCCAGCGTTCTGTATATTAGCCCATTTGAGCTACCTTGGTTCCATAATTGTTGCCCTACGATGCTCCATTTGTCCAATTGAAGGTTACCAATCAACAGATATAAAAGTACCGATAAAAGAGAATATTTGTAGTTCGGGGTTGAAATGAGGGGTTCTTGGTGCTCTTTGAGCTTGGTTTGTTTTCTTCTTGCAGACATTTCATGATCCAGCTAGGTAACATCATCAGTGCTAGAAGGGAGAGGGGTTTGCATTGAGGATGCTATCTAGTTTGGTTCAAGAATCGTCTGCAAGAAAGCAACCAAGCTCAGAGAACACCGAGGACCCCTCAGATATAAGAGTTTTAGTAGCGTATTGATAGTATTTCTTCATTTTAACAAAATTAAGATTAAATATAATTACATACCAAGTGTTTGTTTACATGTGAATCAGAGAAGAGAAACATGAGCTAATTTGTTTTGCAGTCAAAAACTAAACAAGGCCAGTAAAGTGCATTTTGATAAGAGATTAAAACACAAATATCCCATCAGCTCCACAGGAGGCCAGCTTCATTGTATTTTTTTCTCCTGTTCCTGCCACTTTTTCTAAGAATAGATATCTATTTCTGAGAATAGATATCTAAGCTGGCATGTTTTCTGTTCTCATTCCTGTCTACTTTTGTATTTTAAAGTCAGGTTTATATTTATCTTAACTTTTATTAGTACTTCTTTGAAAGCTGTTCTGGGAGTTACTTCGAACAGGGCGATATACTTCAGATGAACTACTGCTGGAGCAAAGCATCTGGAACAAATTCCCTTGCTAGACATCATAAATCTAAAGCAAGTTATAGAAATGGGTTTGAGAATCTTTGTTGTTGTTTTTTTTAATGTACTTTGGATTTTTACAGCTACCTTTTAGATGCCGCCGAGCAGTTACCTAAAATGTTGGTAAATGATAATGAGTTATTTCCTCTCACTGATGGCTTCCTTCTGCGATGATTACCAATTCCCTTGCATTTCCTGTATATTATCCTCCAAAATAGCTGCTGGGAAATCAGGCAGTTGACTGTTATGGGAGCATGAGGTTTTTTCCAGTAGAGGTAGTCCTCAGCTTACGATCACAATTGAGCTCAACGTTAATGTTGCTAAGTGAGACAGTTGTTAAGTGAGTTGCTGCTGCTGTTAAGTTAATCACACATTTGTTAAGTGAACCTAGCTTCTCCATTGACTTTGCTTGTCAGAAGGTCGTAAAAGGGGACAACGGAACTGTCATGAAAATGAACCAGTTGCCAAGCGTCCTAATTTTCATCACATGACCATGGGGAGGCTGCAATGGTCATAAATGTGAAAAATGGACATATGTCACTTTTTTCAGTGCTGTTGTAACTTTGAATGGTCAACTACATGAATAGTTGTAAGTCAAGGGCTATCTATACTTGGTAGAAGTATCTTCCAACTTCAAAGAGCTGCTATCTTTCTTTCAGGAAAAAGGAGAAGGAGAAAGGCTAAGATTGTAACCTTGTTGTAGCTCAGCCCAGACAACTTAGCTCTTAGTCTGCGTGGTCTTGAAAGTGGACAAGGCCTGAAGTTGTTGCAGGGTTGACCCATTTCTCACCGACAAAGATTGGTACTAGATTCACATCTTGCAAAGCTAATAAACAGGATCTTTGTGCTCCAAATTTGAAACTATTCTGCCTACATCCTCTTCCAGGATAAAAATATAAGCTGAAAAATCAAGAGAGGATTGCATAGTGTTCTAGGAACAATGTGAGAATGCTAAATGGTTATTTGTGGAGTTCTTGATGTTCTTCTGTGAACTTGATTGTTTTCCTGCAGGTGTTGCCTAGTTGGGTCATGAAACAGCTGCAGGAAAGCAACCAAGCTCAGGGAGCACCAAGGACCCCACAGTTATTTATCAAGAGTTTACTTAAAGTTCCATTCACTGCTATATGTTCTTCAAAACAAAACAAGAACGTTCCAAAAGTCATTGCTATGTATTGAGACTACATAATAGACTCATTTGTGAAGGATTGATTAAGAACTAGCTCTCTCGGTCCAACAATTTCTTGGACTGTCTGATTCAACAGTTAAATTTTTGCTAAAAGAATTACGTAATCAGACGGTTTCACTCTTGAAGTAATACTGTTTTCATTGTTTTTGTTTTCCCTTGGTTAGGACATGTATACCTCGGAGAGATCTTCTCGGACAAGCTGCCTTAATTTTATATCTATCTGGAACTATATGAGAAGAGACAACCAGTCATGAGTAAGTAAAAAGCTTGGAAGGGAATTGTCAATTATCAAAATTGTCCAGTATTAAAAACATTCTTAGCTGTTCAAATGTTGTGGTAGCGACATCTGTAAAGAGAAGAATCCATACTTGCTTTGAGGAATTGGTGATTCCCTTTTCATCATGTCCTGTGCTAAGCACATTGGGCTACAAGCATACTCCCCAATTTTCAGTCTGTCGCTACAGTCTCCACATCCTTCCATTTAAGGTTGATGCTTTTCAAATCTTCGTGAAATGTTTGGTGCCAGGTTTTCTTTGGTCTTCCTTGTCTCCCCCCCCCCCCCCCGCACACCATCTAGTGGTATCCAATTAATTGCAGTCTTTGCTGCGTGTTGTTCATTCATGTGGAGCACATGTCCCTCAAAGCGCATTCTACATTTGGTGGCTATCTCAGAGAGTCTTTGGGAATTACCTCTTTGTAATTTTCTTGCAACAGAAACTACAAGTGAAGATTCCTATTTACTTCCCAGTTATTGAACGGGTCATAATCCATCAAGCGATTGGGAACTGCATGAAACCATAATCAATACAAGTATCTTGAGAACCGAATTGGGAATATCCGGCATGAATTAGTGTCACCGCCAATGGGGACTTCACAATTTTCCTACAGCTTCCTAACATGAGGTCCTCAACTCTCTTAAGATAGAGGAACAGTGTAGCTTAGTGATTAAGGTGTTGGGAGGACCTGGGTTCAAATCTTAACCAAAGCTGTGGAGGGCTCCATAGTGACTTGGGCCAATCATTCTCTCTCAGCCTTACCATGTCACAGGATTATTATTGTAGGGGAAAATTGGAAAGGGGAAATGCCTAGAAATCCTGGAGGAAAAGCAGAATATAAATTTAATAAAAATGTAAGAGCGTATGGTGGCCTGCAGGGAGATTTTGATATAGCCCCTTTCAGATTGCTGACTGCCTGTCGCAAATAATGCTTTACGTGGCATTGGAATGGAATTTTCCTGTTTACCTTAACCAGTTTTCATGTGGTCCTAAAAGTTATCATTACAGGATAATTTCCCTTGTTGTTGTTTACTCTTTGCTTCCAACTTGTAAACAGGGATCCCTTGATGTTCAAGGTGGAACAAGCTATCTAAGTTATAGCTATTTAGCTGACATGGTTCCTGTATCTGTTTCTTTCTCCAGATTGGCACTCTAGCTTAGGAGGGGCTCCATTATTTCTTTCCATAAATGCTATTTTTTGTGGGGGGGTGGGGTAGAGATTACTTAAGAAGAAACCAGTAATTTTTGGATCCTTGAGAAAAGGAGATGGGTAGATAAATTACGGTCTGTTTGGCTTAGTATCATCAGAGAATGACAGAAGGCGTTTACCATCCAAATAAAACTATGATAGTTAGGGCTTCTTTCTTGGTTGCTTTATAGGGAAAAAAAACCAGGCAAAAGGGCATCTTATTTGGCAGGAAAAAAAGTGGGGAAAAAAGTTACAGTGAGGTATTGTTCTCTTGTGGGAGCTGGAGGCCACAAGCAGACCAGCCAAAATTGGAGAATAAAATTTCACCCTTTTAAGTCCTCCTCCTCCCCTCGCCCTAAATAATCTAGGAGTTTGCAGGCATAGTTCCTTCATGGAAAGGTCAGCCATTAAGGGACAGATACAGAAAGGCAGCCTCTTGACAAATGATTTAGCATTGTTCCTTGGGTGTTTTAATAATGTGCTGGAGATGACACAGAAAATGTGAACTGAAAACATTTAGACCGGAGTTGAATAATGCAACAAGAAGTAAGTTTTGCCTTATCACTGTCTGCAAATTCTCCTTGTAAGGTAACAATCCAAAGAATGTGGGTTAGAGTTCATAACAGGGTGGGCTGGGCAATCATTTTGGGCAAGGGTGTCCAACCAAACTGTTAACATCATCAGTGCTAGCAGGGAGTGCAGTTTGCCTTTGAACCCCACTCCTACCAGCACTGATGTGTTACCTAGTTTGATAATGAAATGTGTGCAAGAAAACAAACCAAGCTCAGAGTTCAACCCTGAACTTCAGATATTCTCTTCCATTGAAAGCTGTCAATGTCCTGAGATCTCTGTCCCTGAAAGGTTGGCAGTTCCCCAAATAATTTATTGGCACCAAACAGAGATCTTTTTGGGAAGTCTTCTTGTCCCCGGTCGTACATAAAAGCACATGAAAAATGTATTTCTGAGGTGACTTCCTGATGGTTGGATTATCTCGCATGCCACCTGTTGCTTTCCACTTTTGTGCAAATCGGCAAACTCGTTAGGAAGTCGCAATTAAAGGTCTGTAATTTCTAAGCCAGGAAATTGTGGCACTGCTTTCCAGCAGGCCAGCATGTGAAATCATATTCTCAAGTTGGCCTGGAAATCATGGCTTCTTTGGAAGTCATCATTCCCAATTTAGACATAGCAGTATTTAAGAACTGGAAGTCCCTTTTATAGAAGAAGCAAATAGAGAATATGTAGAGAGCTTAAACCAAGTTTGTCCATCCTTGGCAACTTGAAGATTTGTAGACTTCAACTCCCAGAATTCTCCAGCCAGCATCATGGTGGCCCGGGAGGCATTGCCAATACCCACTTTTGATGTGTGGCCCTTGCTGGATCCTTAAGCCTTAGTGCAGGGGTGTCAAACTCGTGGCCCGGGCCCGGATCTGGCCTGTGGGGTGCTTAGATCTGGCCTGCGGGGCTGCCGTGGNCCGCGGGCTGGATCTGGCCCACGGGGTGCTTAGATCTGGCCTGCGGGGCTGCCGTGGGAACAGCGAAGGACTGGCCTGCGGGTGCCTCTGCCAGCAAAAAACAGAGCTCAGGAGGGCCACGTACAGCCCTCCCAAGCTCTCACTGGCAAAGGGTTGCAGGAGGCCGTCGCAGCTGAAAACGGAGCTTGGGAGCCTGTTTTCACTGGCAGAGCCTTCGGGCCACTACAGGCGGCCCCNGGTCAAACCCAACCCTGATGCGGCCCTCAAGGAAATCGAGTTTGATCCCCCTGCCTTACTGTCTTTTTTTTTTTTTTTTTAAGCGCGGGAAAGCTATTCTGTAAATGAGCAGGTTTAGTATGGTTTTCAAGTTGACAGAAGGAGCCACTGGGAGGTTAATCTCTGTCATGAGCCAGAGAATGTCATTATGTGTATCTTTGAGGAAACTCATTACCTGGACAGATGGAGTAGAATGTTTCCTATCCGGGTTTTGAATAATTCATGGCCGCACGGCTATTTTTCAATTTAAAAAAAAACCGATATCTTGTTCCTATTTCAGAAGATTATGTGAAATAACTGGAGGCTATTTTTAGCCTTAGTAGGTGTTGCTGTTTTTCTTCAACCTCTGCTGTGGCTTTTCACTGTTCCCGTGTTTGTGTTATTCCTGAATAGAGAGAGTTTCATTGTGTAGAAGAGCAGATGGGAATTCTGGAGAGCCAGTGCCTTGCTTGTAACTCGAATCCATCAGTGGCCATCAAATTGGTTTCTTTAAAAGTCTTCCTTTGTGAAGACAATCAACACTGCTGTCAGTCTATACCAGGGGTCCCCAAACTCGGCACCTTTAAGGCTTGTGGACTTCAACTCCCNTAAAGCATGCTGGCTGGGGATTCTGGGAGTTGAAGTCCATAAGTCGTAAAGTTGCCACCTTTTGGAGACTCCTGCTCTGTCACGAATTGAGGATTTACTGTATAGTTTCACTGAGGAGTTTTGATGTCTTAATCCCTAGGCTAGTGTTTTTCAACCTTGGAAACTTTAACATGGATGGACTTCATGGTTGGCTGGAGAACTCTGGGAGTTGAAGTGCACCCATCTTAAAGTGGCCAAAGTTGGGAAACACTGCACCAGATCAAGCTGGCTCTCTTTAAAATAATGACTGCTTCATTCTGCTTTTTATTTTATTTTTTTGACTGTGTGGCTTTTGAATTTTATCCCTATGCCCGGGTATATGATAGAAAAGCAGAATAGAATTATTCATATGATATGATGTAAGGGGATGACCAATGTTTGTGATGCTTGTAAATCTAACAAAATGCTTTTGTTTCTTGAATCTGTGGCTTACGGAGCGTGTTGTGTGCAGTCATGTTGGTGTGATATCTCACTGTCCCTTTTGAAAGGCTTAATCTGTCCACTTGTTTTACAGAGTAGTTTTTCCAGAAGGGTCTCAGGGTGTCATCTCGAGATTATTTTTGATGTTGTCCTACTCTATTGCATGTGTGTATCAGGCTTTTTTTCATAATATTTGAGATAAACAATGCTTAATAGGGCTCTGGTAGCAAAATGGTTAGAATGCAGTATTGCAGATTAACTCTGCCCACTGCCAGCAGTTCGATCCTGATGGGGCTCAAGGTCGGAAAAATGAAGCCCCAAATTGTTGGGGAGGCAATATGAAAATAATGCCTACGTTGAAAACTGCCCAGCGCTATAGAGCAGTATTTAAGTCTTAAGTGCTATACAAGTAGTCCTTGACTTAGGACCACAATTGAGCCAGACATTTCTGTTGTTAAGTGAGGCCTTTGTTAAGTTGCAATGAGGTGATCACATGACTTTGGGATACAGCAACGATCATAAATATGTGTCAGTTGCCAAGAAGTCTGAATTTTGCTCACATGACCATGGGGATGCTACCAAGATTGTAAGTGTGAAAATTGGTTCATAAGTCACATTTTTCAGTGCCATTGTAACTTTGAACTGTTGTAAGTGAAGGACTACCTGCAGTTAGGGCATAGATGGGATTTTGAAAAAAAGATCGTGAAAGAAAGCAGTAGTAAACAACTATTGCTAATAAATGCTACTAACACTATAACACTCCTTTTCAGCTGCCATAGTTTTCATTTACTCAAATAATAAATATATGGTATACTTTTGTTGTTGCTACACGGCTCTTCCATTAATTTTCCATTTACTGATCAGCTGCTTAGTCCCTGTAGATTCTCCTTAATAGGTCCATTCACTTAAGGAGCCATTTTTTCCCCTTAGATTAGGAGGAGGAAAAAAATATAAAAATCTTTCCCCTTTCCCCACATGTCTGCCTTCCTCTCTTTTATTGTTGTCTAGAGGAAGCCTTTGAACTACCTTTGAAAGAGAAATTCCTTTCTCTTCTAAGCTTTTAGAAGACAATGTATTTAAGAGGAAGGTTTCTTGACAATATGTCTTTTACTGTGTCAGGGTTTTATTGGATAAAGTAAAATGCCGACTTTTAACAGGCAAATCGCCTGGAGCTGCTAATGAATCTGGGTTTTTTCCCCAGCAGTTGAAGAAGGTCTTCCTTGTAGTGGTTGTGTGTCTCATTACGCCTAGGATTAGAACCGCCACAGACATTTGCACACTGCCGAATTCTTGATTCTTGCCAACAAGTGGACAGATGGAATTGTGTGGTTAGCCTCAGTTTTCCGGATGATGTAAAAATGGGGGAATTTGGTCTCCCTCGCATCTTTTTCGGGAGAAATGTGTTGATTTAGAAGGGAACAGCAGCCCTGTTTTCCCTGCTGTCTCTTTGAATTTCCTCGTTTCTCGGCGTTTCCCTGATTCATTTACTTCTGACAGAAACACTTTGCTTTTCAGTGGCAGACGCGTAGGTAGTGACGTGCTGTCCTTTAAATTATTCTTTGATTTTTAAAAAAATTTAAGAGTCCTGTTTATAATGTGTATTGTTAGATCATATTCAGTTCAGTTTTCAGTGTGTTGATTCTCAAGGAAGTCATAGCAATCCGGTCACAATCCTCCCCAAAATGCATGAAATTGCACTTACAGCCTCTTGGTTGTTGTCTTTGATATTGCCCTTCAAGTCATTGTTGATTGCTGATGACTGTCTGGACAATTGTCTGCAGTTTTCTTAGGTAAGATTTTGAAACTGGCTCGCCATTGCCTTTTTCTTCCTAGGACTTTTACTTATTTATTTGGTGTATGGCAGAGGTGTCAAACCTAACACCCGGGGGCCGGATGCAACCCGTGGGGTGCTTAGATCTGGCCTGCAAGTCCACCTTGAAAACAGTGATGGACCGTCCCACGGTGCCTCTGCCAGCAAAAAGGGAGCTTGGGAGGACCCCATGCAGCCCTCCCGGGCTCTGTTTTGGGCTGCAACAGCCTCCTNTGCAACAGCCTCCTGCAACCCTTTGCCAGTGAAAACGGAGCTTGGGGAGGAAAATGGAGCCAGTGAAAATGGAACCTGCACAGCAGAGGGTTGCAGGAGGCTGTTG
This sequence comes from Ophiophagus hannah, assembly GCA_000516915.1. Taxonomy (NCBI): domain Eukaryota; kingdom Metazoa; phylum Chordata; class Lepidosauria; order Squamata; family Elapidae; genus Ophiophagus; species Ophiophagus hannah. The sequence goes on from AZIM01002434.1 coordinate 37,039, forward strand.
CAGCCCAAAACAGAGCCCAGGAGGGCTGCTTGCGGCCTCCCCGAGCTTCATTTTCACTGGCAGAGAGCTGCAGNGGCAGAGAGCTGCAGGAGGCCATCGCGGCCGAAAACGAAGCCTCAGTGAATGACATCGAGCTAGTCACGCCCATGCCCACCCTGGCCACACCCACCCTGGCCAGACCCACCCAGCCTGCCCCAGGTCAAACACGACCTTAATGCGGCCCTCAATGAAATCAAGTTTGACACCCCTGGCGTATGGCATCTATAGTGGTAAATTTAGGCTACTTAGCAGTACAGTAGTCCGTAATCCTGGACAGGTCCATAATCTTCAGCGAAGAGGCTTTTATCCTGAAGTGGATTGAATTGGGATAGCAGTATCAGAAATAACAATTAGTAATAGTTAGTTTTTCTGATAAGTGCTTTCTTTTCCTGGAATAGCAATCATGGCCTATTTTCCCCAGGTTCGAGTGACTATCTTAATTGCTGCATGCTGTGTGGTAGCAGGACCTTTCTAAATTGTAGATGATGGGAAAATTTCCCATTTATTCCAGTGAGGAAGAAAGAATGTGATTTGCTACAATGACTTCCAACGTGCAAGTCAACCCCACAAGCGTTTTCCAACAGATGCCCACTGAGCGATGGGTTTGAATAACAGTTTTTTGGCTCTGCTTTGTGCTGTAAATGTATTAGACGTCTGGCAAGAAAATCCCTAAAATCTGTTTGTTAAGAACAGTTAATTCTAATTTTGTAAATGGAGGCGTTTTTTTTTTTAATCTTAACTGATGGCAGCTGAATAATCAGAACCGAAGTTCACTGTTTTCTTATGCACCAGTGTTGCGAACATCAAAAAGTTGAATGGTTTAATTTTTTTTAAATTCACATTTATATGCCGCCCTTCTCCAGAGACTCAGGGCGGCCTACAATCTCTGGAGCACCATCCAATGTGCTCGGCAATAGCCTTCATTCCATTGTAGATNATTACCAAGCGGCATTCTTACAAAGTCAGCTTNNNNCCCCCAACAATCTTGGGTCCTCAATTTGGGTCTTAAATGAAGAGACACTTCTTTCAAAAACGATTTGGAAAATTTTGGATCTTGCAGAAATGCAGCATTTCTCTGTTCATTAAAGCACCTCCTTCTTTTTAGACTTCTGTCTGAAGCTGAAAAAAAAAAAAGATGCAGCTACTTTAATAGTATGTCCTCTGAAGCATGTTTAGTTCAATTAAATGAGTATTTTATTCTCAGGCTCTCTTTTTCTTAAATATTCATTTCCAACTTGGTGAAACGTTTTTTTTTGTTCATTGAAATTACTGAACACCAAGATACAAGCTTAAATTGATATTAATCTAGCACAATAATTGGATAAACACCACAGTTGCTACCAGAAATCGTCGATGGCTAGCTGTCTTGCACAAAAGAATATAAATTAAGGATTGCTGTACGCAAGGTGCAGAAAACAACTATATTTCCATCCATTAGATAAGAAACTTGCAAATGTTTTGATCGTTTCTATCAAGAAGGTGAAAGTTGGAGTCAGTTGGAGTTGGCACAACAGTTCCACTATGATAAGGACTGGCTAAATTCAGATGATTTTGCTAAGCTGCAGCCTGCTCTTCTGTGGCCTGCTTTTAACTTATGCATCTTCCACCTAGATTATGATTCTACCTTTTCAGCTTTCTTGCACNGAGCAAGTCCATAAATCAGCTAATAAACGATTGCATACTGATGAAGATGCGGTTTTTGCACATAATAAATGAGCAGGTGGGTGGAAGGAAGGATTAATGGGATGCAAGAAGAAGGCTCTGAATCTTCTCTTGGGGCTCGTTCATTTAGAATTAAACTGCTGTGTACACTTCTCATTCCAACTGCAGTAGAAAAAGTTTGAAGATGTGGTTGGAAACCAGAATGTTATAAGTGTCCTACATTCCTTATTTCATCCCAGCTGAAAAAGCTTGGCTAAAATCTTTGTAAACCACGGGTGAAATGAGTTTGTATTATATGATACCCAAGAACTTGGTTTATGTCTCAAGATGTGTTTGGTTCTAAGGATCTGTCAAGAATATGTCAGCTGTGGATATTGTTTTATTCCTCCCAATAAAGTGATACTTAGCTTACCTTTCCTTAACTGTGTATAGATCAGGGTGGGGTCCAAGTCCAACCTTTGCAGCTTGAAAATCCATGAACTTCAACTCTCAGAATTCCCCATCCATCAATCCATGCTGAGTGTTGAAGTTCACAAGTCTTAAAGTTGCCCAGGCTGGACACACCTGGTGTAGATTGTTTACCCGGAATACATCCTATTGTCTGTGAAACAGTTTCACCTTCGCTTCCCTGTAGCTGCTTTTGACCTTAGTGCTTCCCGCTGAAACTCTTGGTACCTGCCTGTGGTCAGATCACCTTTAAAGAAAAATTATCAGTGGTGGAAGGTTTCAGTGATGGAAAATAAAGTTGCACGTCTGTTAAAGCTTTTGTTTTCCAGATAGTAGTAGAGATTGCTTTTTCTGGCTTGTTTTTTTTTTCTCTTGAAGACTTTTTGTTTAAATGAAGTTGGTTTAATGTTGGGAGTGACACAATCCATTGATAAGATGTACCTGTCCCTTTTTCAGATCCTTTTTCTCTGATGATTTTAAATAGAAGCATCCTATAATGGCATCTTATAAATGTGGACGGGTAAAGCTTGGGTCTGAACATGCCTAAATTATTCATTATTTTGTTTATTGTAAGAGCTAAATGGGCATTTGCTTTCATTTTATGCTGTTTTTTTAAAAAAAATTCCATTTTTTTTTCTGTGATTGTTGCAGCCAGGATGTTTATTTAATATTCTGGCCTCTTTCCACAATGCCTTTAATTTTAAATGTTTTGCCCTTTTGGGGAGTGGAATGGGCTTACTGTTCGAAAAGAGATAGGAACATGGGATGTTTATAATATAAACAACCATGGAATCGTGCCATAAAAGATTCAGGAAACAAACACTCTTCTGCAGTAATTCACTTTCCCCCCTTCTTGTATATCATCTTAATTATTTTTAACAGATTCTATCTTTATACAAATGTATTAACAGATGGCAAGTAGTCCCTGGAGAATATGCAGAGGAAAATCCCCATGATGGCTGCCTAACGTGTCCCGATATAAATTTCCTGTTCAGCCATAAAAATGGTGATCAGCATTACCATGGGCATTTTGGAAAAGGCCATGTAATAAATGAAAGGGAATCCACAAAGAAAGTCAGCTGGCCAAGAAGTATGAGAATTCCTTGATAAGAAGAAGTCAAGAGTCAGACCTCGAGGAAATGTTGTGATGGCCATGGACCAGGAAAAAAAAGTTATTTTTGAAGACTTAAAAAAAGTCCAGAGGGCTCAAAAGATGCAAACTTCCTTTGTTTTGGTTTTGGGAAGAGCTAGAGATCAGAAAAAAAAGTCCCTTGCAAGATTTGGAAGTGGTTGTATGTAGAGAGAACAGAATGTTTAGAAAACTAGCAAGAGTCTGTTGGAAAAGTTAGAACATAGAATATAGAGTTGAAAGTCATCATATCATGGGATGTTAATCAAAAAAGAAGAATTTCTTGGAGTGAGTTGATGAAATGCAGGAGAGAGAGTTCCTTTCAAAGGACTAGATAAAACCAGGAATTAAGGAAATAGGGGGTCAAGGAAAATGAAATTTCCTTAAGGGTTGGTTCAGGCTAGGGGGCTAGGAAGGTATGGTAGAATCCAGTAAATCTGAAGAGTCTCTTTGAGAAGGTTGGAAAAATTCATCAAAGAAATATTCGTATTCCTATTCATTAGTCCGGGGGTGAGCAACTATGGTAACTTTACAACCTATGAACTTTAACTCCCATGGCTGGCAGAGGAATTCTGGGAGTTGAAGTCCACAGGTTGTAAAGTTGTCATAGTTGCCCACTCCTGCGTTAGTCTTTGATTTTGCTGCAGTTGATGCTGATGCAGCTGCGTCCCATAGTACTGCTCTTCAAAGCTTCCATGGTAACCACTGTGAAGAAGAATTCCCACTGAAGTATTCGCCGATCTAACAGCCAGATGGAACCAACTGGGCATCCGGTTTCTTTGGCTCTTCCCAGTGATAGAATTAAGTAGTAATGTTTGCTGGAGGCAGACTGAAATGGTCTTCTCCATGAGCTTTAAATCACTCATCCTCAACTTGGCACTTTCTAATTATGCTATTTCTCCTCAACCCCCAGCCAGCATTGGCAGTTGTAATTCAGATCATCTGGAGAACATCAACATTCAGAGAACCCCCTGATAATTATTCACTGCAAAAAACCCCTATATCCTTNAGTTGCTGTGGCTGAGAATATAAATAGGCAGTACAGTGTGATTGGTGGAATACCGTTCAACCTGCCTGCTTATCCAAAAACCACACGTTTACATTGAAATTGGTGATGCAATGTAAAGAAAACATTCACGTGGAATACATTGAATGTGAGGGAGATTCATGTCCCTATGCTAAGGGAACTTCTCTGATGGACAATTTCTTCAACCCACTGTTCAGGTTTAAGTAAAAAAAATAAAAATAAAACTGTAAATGAGGAAGAACTGTTGCTCAGCAAAAGGGACACATGAGAGAATCCATTGAGAAGTGTGGATAACTAAAATTCTTAAAAAAGGCCTTACAAGTGGGTCAGATTTTTGGTTCATCTTGCTCCCTGTGATTGGCTTCAGTTAGGAGTCGGTGTTTTCTCGCGTGGTTGTTGCACTTTGAATCTCAAGAGCTTGCTGGATCTGGAGCGATGGGCTCAGAAGGGAACAACATTTATTGCCAATTGCATTCTCAAAGGGCTAAGAGAAAAGCATTTACATGTAGGTTTACTAACATTGCTTTATGCCTTGCCACCGAGGGCCCAGGAGGCATTGGTAATTGAGATGAGCCAAGACTTCATCAAACCATGGAATTAAAGAGAAAGCAGGGCAGATTGCCTCTTCTGTCAAGCATCCACGTCAAGCTGAATGCTGGGGGTTGTTTAGGCTTTATAGTTCCCAAGTTCAGGAGAACCAAAAAACGAGTCTGTTTTCCCAGCTCTGCTCTGTGCTGGTGATAATGGCTTATTTAGACATTAGACCAGAGGTGTCAAACTCAAGGCCCGGGGGCCAGATCCGGCCCACGGGGTGTTTAGATCTGGCCCGCGAGGCCACCCTGGAAACAGCGAAAGACTG
>AZIM01002435.1:95103-109911 GCA_000516915.1 Ophiophagus hannah
GTCAGAAAGTTTCTCCTTATTTCCAAGTTCAATCTCTCCTTGTTCAGTTTCCATCCATTATTCCTTGTATGGCCTACAGACAGTAAGGATACAGTAAGGATACATCCTTAACTAGACAAAGAGAAAGAATGACTATGGGAGGGCAAATAGTGGTGGGAGTGAGACAACTTCCAACATCCTTCTAGTTTTCCCACCAAGTTTCCTTGTGGGAACCTGGCAGGGAACATTGAAAAGATAAGCTTGTGATTTATGGTTTTGATGATTAGACAAGAAAGAGAATAGAAAAAAGAGGATGTAATTTTAGAGAGAGAAGTTAAAATATAATTGTACTTTTGTATAATTGTACAATTGTATAATTGTGCTGTAAAGACTATTGGAAAGTACTTCTCTGTGTCTTTATATCTTTTTTTTATATCTTGCTCTTTCTTTTTCTATTTTCTTCTATTTTTTTCTTATTGCACTTTTACCTTTTATGTTCAATCTTTTCACTTTTTGTGGTTTAATTTATTTCTTACAATTGTTCTTAAAACTTCTAATACAAGTTAGATAAAAATCAACCAGCCAACCAATCTAAAGTTAATAAAAACCAAGATCTTGGGGTTATTTAACTATCACTATATAATCACTTTGGTAAAGAGGATTTCAGCTTTGATGACCATTTCTCCACTATGGTTATGTCATTAAATTAAGTACAGTATATCTCAAAAGCATAAAAATCTGCAGTCCAATCATAAAATTATGAAATGATATTTTTTTGATATCTTTAGAGACATTTCTATTGATTTAAAAAAAAGGTTCTAGTGACATCCAAGCTATCAAGATAAAGTTTTCATTAAGCTTTGAACTTTTTCTTGATCAAATCACTATTATTGTAAAGAAGGTGGCAATAAAGTTATTAGACAAAAGGTTTAGGACAATTTGAGGCAATGTAGCCCTCCATGATAATTTCATCAGCATGATGTTAATTGACAGAGTTTTATGTTCAAGAAGGTCTTTTTTTCCACAAATGTTCCTGGCAAATCATTGATAGAATGCCAGAGTCTCACTGTGAGGTGAAGCGATCTATAGCTCAGCCAACCCTGTCTGGCTTTTAATCTATACTAGACATAAATATGACACAGATTAATTTATTCCCCTTGGTTTTAGTAGTAGGAGTAAATAAAACTAAACGGAGTGAGGGTGGGGAAGAAATATGCATTCTATTTCATTTTCTATTTCATGTAGCCACAGATCAAATTCATTTGAAGTGAAAATTTGAATAGCTAGAAAACTTTGGGTATAAAAGTGAAAGATAAAATAACTATTAAATAAGGCAGAACTTAACAAGCACAGGCTTACCAGAATACAATTATCTTCATCCTCTTCAAGAAGAGTCCAGCACTTTACCCAGAAAGCAGTTCTATTATATTAGAATTTTAAACTGCTTAAAAATGTATGTCAAATTGTTCATAATTCATACGAAGTCAGAAATAAAAGCAAAGAATTAAAAAATCTGTTATACGATAAGATTTGCTGTATATTTTTACTTGTTTTTAAAGTATGTATTTTCCTATTATCAGTTGTGAATCAGAAGGAGGAATAATCACACAACCTTGGTGTATTGGAATATATATATAAAGTGTGACCTAAAGTATTTGTGTGACCATGTAAAAAAATTATGGAATTTATGAATTCAAATGAAGTGATATTTAGAGTACAATATTCTAGACATCACAATAGTTGAAGAAAACCATTTCTTATTTATAGATAAATATTTATATGAAAAACAGCAGAGTATTTTAAAGCAATCTGGAAAGATCATAAGATATTATGACCTACCATCTAAAATACAGAGAGTATGGAATAAATTGGCAAATATTTTCCCTATGATTATGAGCTAAAACAAAGGAATAGTCAAAATGATGGGAAAACATTATTTGACATTACAACATTTAGTTTATTAAAAGAAAACATCTTTGCTTTGAACCATATATATATACTATATGTGTGTTCATATGTAAATAATGATGGTATTTGGGCAATTTCTATTTGGATAAAGTTTTGAATGAAGTCTCAATTATCAGCAATTGTCAAACATTATTCAGAAGTGTGTATGTGTGAAAGAGAGGGGGGAGGGAGGGAGGGAGAGAGAGAGAGAAAGTGATCTTGTCTTTTGAATCTTGTGATGTAATAAACAGAGGGCAAATGAAAAAGCAGAAAATGTCATGTTGAATTTAGAAGGACTTAATCCCAACCTAAAATACTTTTTCCTACCATGAAAGGAAATATCAGACAATGAAATTTATTTTAGATAATAAATTAAGTTTTTGTTTGAAGGCTGGCACTATTGGCAAGCTATTTCTCTGAAGGTTTTGTTTTATTACTGAAATAGGGTAATAATATGAATCTGAATCCTTGTAAACATGGTTGGCTGCCTGCTCAAACAAACTATTGACCATCTGCACAATAATTCTTTCAGGCAATAGATTGGCCTTAAACATGCAGTGATGATCATACGGTGGCAAGCAAAATAAAAGTACACTAAGGAGGAAATCAAATATATTGTTTAATAACACTGACTTCATTTCAATTCTATTTTCAGTTCATGATGCTTTACAGATGTGATGAATGTGTACAATTATAAAAGACAGAAAAGATATTTTAACTCTTTTGTTTTCATTTATATGAATATTAAGAAAGAGTATTTGAAATATTAACATTGCAACCTTTTTACCACATTTATATTTCTTGAGTTTTATTTTTTTATTTAATTTGATTTAGAGAATTAATTTGTTAATTTAATTTAATGTAATTATTTAAGAAAACAATGTATTCAATTACATTTGACTTGGGACCAATTGTATAATTCTGGGGCAGAGCCTGCTTGCAGTTGATCCTGAAGATTTGAGATTTGGAGCCCAATAATGATTTGAAACGTACACAGCCAGAAACTAATATATCAAAATAAATTTCTATAAATAGATTGTGGATGCTAACAGTTGTCATTTGATGCATTTATTGTTTATATCAATATACATTTGCTAAACAGTTCAATTCTTATAGTATTCATAGATTTTTAAATCACAAGTTTGAAATATAGCTAGCAATTAATAATGGGAAGACTTTTATGAAGAGAAAATAATCTCTTTATGAACCATGGCAATTCTAAGTATAATTGATTATCTATTAATATGTGATAAATGAACTAATATCAAAAAATATATACGATTTTAGAAAATGTATAATGAATGAATGGGGGGTCCGGGCAATTGCCATTCTTGGGTCCTACAGAAAAAGATTAGATTTGCACTGTGTAACTTAATTGGCTCTAATAATACAAGCCAAATCAAATCAAAACTGAAAAAAAGGAAGAAAAAAAAGAAACTCTAAGGTAACTTTAGAATGTATTCAAAAACTCCAAAAAGTTAAGTTATCGTTGAAATCTGATTTTGAAGTCTGGCCTCATCACAGGCTTAATGCACTGATTTATGGATGCAACATATAAAAATGAGTTTATTCATTACAAAGTGAAATAGCAAGCTAAAAGTACAGCTAAAAGGGAAAGCGATGACAGTACTGTTATGGTTACCTTGTACACTTATACATAAGGCTTAATATCTTGCTTAAGCATCACTCTCTAATGTTCAACCAGGTGGTCTACAACTATGGAACCTTTTCAATTTTCGTCTCTCTGTAAAATATTCAGCCTCATCCTGTCATCTCAATATTATGCGTTTATGTCCACTACGTCTCCATTTTATCATTTGTCTCCATTTACAAATTGAAAAAATTGTCATAGTTCTGTTTTTAAGGAATGCATATTTTTCTCCTCAAAAATGCTTTTACCTTCCCACAAGTTATTCTGTCCAGGCTATTATGTCCTCCTGATTCCGCTTACTAATGCTAATGATTTTTGACACTTTGCAATTTTCTAATCATATTCCTCTAAACTTTCCTTCAAAGAGTAAAATTGGCTGCTGCAAGTCCATTCTGGTTACAGTCTTCTGTCTATATGAAGCTAATGTTCACTCATTACCCCAACACTCACAGTGTATTTTTAGGGACATAAAATTAGTTCATCTGTTATAGTTTTTCATTATGAAATCTAATGACCTCCTGCATACAGACTGAAATATCAACACTGCACCATAAATTGTTGTATTCATTGTAGAAAGACTGAAAATAAAATACAGGCAGCAAGATGAATTTTCAGAAAAAAAGGAGAAAGGCGGGAGAGATGCATCTGTGTACTTCAATTTATCAATATTTAGATAGAAAAAAGATCCAGATATAAAATCTCTTGAGAATGGATATTATTTTAAATAAACCTATGCAGTCATTAAAATTATATTAAAGTTCTACCCTTTATATTTATATCAACAATAATAAATATCTGTAAATAGCACCATTCATAATTTCATTGTTTAAAATTCCTAGGTTGCCTAATCTCAGAAAATTATAAATTAGACAGAGGGAAAAATCCAAAACACATCCTCAATTTAAAGAGGTCTAACCATTAATTTTAATTGAGCATATTCCAAAATCTTAAAATAAATAGTGAAGAATTGGTTTTGAATCTAAAGTAGTTTTCCAATAAAAAAGAAAATAGTACTTCCATTCCTTTACAATTAGCTCTTATGTAGAGACTGCCTTAGATAGCAACCATTCAAAGTTATAACAGTGATGAAAAAATAATTTTGTGACTGTTCCTCACATTTACACCGCGGGTTTATAAAGCAAATGTAAGTTGAAGTAAGACTGTAGCATACATGCAATTTCTCTTTGCTTAAGAACTAAATTGCTGCTTCCAATTGCAGTTGCTACCTAAGGTTCACCTGTATTTAAAGAACCACTTTTATCTACTTACATGTTTTATTTTTTATGCTGAAGCATTGCTGATAAAGTTAATGAAATGAACTGTTACTTATTCCATGAATATTACTCATGTGGCTTTTGCAACTATAAAATGGGAAACTAAATAATAAAACCAAATATTGCATATATATGCAGACGTACAAAAACAAATAATGAATTCTGTGCATTAAATACACAAATAAGCAATCTGTTATTTGTCAAAAAATGCTAAACCATAAAAGAGCATAGCAACTTGCAGGCAAACAGAAGATGCATCCTAAAGCAGCTAGACAACTTAGTTCATTTCTAACCGCAACATCATATTTCCAATGATGAAAAAGTCTTTAAAGATGCAAAACTCACTTCTTCCATATTGGTTCCAAAAACAGTAATGGAAAAACATATACGGGGAAAGAAAAGGGGATAATTTTAGTTCTACTCTTAGAGCTTGCAACACAACTTATCAAGCCCATTATTAAGAGGTAAACGATATAAGACAGAAAGTTCCCTACATAATTTACAGAGCAATAAAAATTGTGTTAAGTTGCTTTGACAACTTGCCAGAGTAGAAAGGTGGATATAAATCAAGTAAATAAATAGTAAATGCAGGAGCTCCTGCCGTTAGTGTAAGAACTTGAAAAGCTGTAACACAAACAGGATATGGTGGAAAGAAGAACAAGAATACTAAAGTATTAATTTTTTAATGGCTTTGTGTCTCATCTCCTACAGGTTTGTGTAATTGCTACTGGGAAAAACACTTAAGCCTTTCTACCTGCAGTTTTCATGTTTTCATCAAGTTTTTCTACCTATTCATCTCTCCCTTTTATTCCTCCTACTTTGAGGTCTCATGACTTCAAGTTGGTCTGATTTCAAACAAATCTAATGAATAAAAAGCAGCATGTTCAGTTCCTTTGTTGAACTACATAAATGCATTGTCTGTATTTTGGATTGTTTTTATGGATTAACTCAGTTTACTTTGTTTTCAATAGGATTTTAGACAATTATTATAACATTTTAAAGCAAGAATAGCAGATTTCCAAATGGTTTTTGATATTAACCATAATATCACTTTACATTTTTAAAATTCTATTTAAAAATACATTAATCTAAATTTTGTCTACATTTTGATAGATTTAGATAATAAAGCAATTCTTGCAACATACACATGCATGTACACACAGATATATGATAGATTATATCTATATCTGTGTCTGTGTGTCTGTGTGTCTGTGTGGAAAGAGAGAAAGACGGTGAGAGAAGTAACTTTCTATTCAATTCTATTGTGAACAAAACATGGACATTTTATAAAATCAAGCTCAACTGCACAAACAATTGTGCAGTCAAGCTCTCAACTACACAAATACTTCATATATTTTAATCCTAGTTTAGTTTTGCTGTTTTGTCCTCTAAATGTACTTCTGCTAAAATCCCTTGCTCCCTCTCCCACCCATCAGCAAGGAAGTAACTAATTGTGTGAGTCTTAAAGGAACAACAGCTTTAAGGTATATGAATACAGATCTGGATATTTTTTAATTGCTTCATGTTCCCTCCTTTTAGCATACAAACATGCACATGTATCTGTATCCCATCTTCAGGAACTGTGTCAAGGTACACATATTGTGTTCAATCCTTTATTTCTTCACAACAGCTGTGAGATGGTCTAAAAGTCACCAAGTGAGTTGCTGTGGCTACAGATCGAATAGAAACTGATCTCATTCCAATACATTAGCAATGAATATATTGAATTCCACTGATATAAACAGCTTCTGAATTGAATTAATTCAATAACTAAATAACTTCATTGTAATGATGAACATAAATGCCACATGATTAACAGTTTCACTCCTTTGCAATAAAATGTTGATATATGATCAGTAATACATACATACATACATACATACATAGTCATTTATAAGTAAAAACTCAAGCTCGTCTATGTGTCACCTCAAACATAGTGTAATATTATTATTATTGTCATTCATTCATTCATTTTATAATCAGTAACCTGTCATTTCACCTTGTTTGTCTTATTCGGTGTTCTATCAAATTTTGATAGATACACATTTGAGATTTTGAAAGATTAAAAGCATCAGTTATTCAAAGCTTTCGAAACATAGACATTGCTGGAAGAATAAGGGAAACATAAAACAAAAAGAACAATGAAGTGGAACAGGTATGAATAACAAAAGCAAGATTTTAACAATCACTTCCAACTGCAATTTCCTTAATCCCCTCTGGTGCTTAAGTGACCTGTCAAGTCGTCCAGGAGAGAATGGCGTAAAATTTTTGTATAGCTTTCTTTGTCATCATGTTTATTTTTTCTGGTTAATTAATACAATGCAGAAAGAGGCATGTCAAGAAAAAATGGTTAGTTGTTTATAAACACAAAAAAGAAACCAAAGGGACAGAGAAAAGACTCCATAGATTCGGTCATAAAATGATAATTCTCAAAGAGTGGTTTATCATCTGTTCCTTATTCTTCTCCTTCTATCTGTCTTACTCCCAAAAACTGATCCTTGCATCAATCAATCAATTAGAATAGAGCTGAAAGGGACCTTGGAGGTCTTCTAGACCAACCCTCTGCTCAAGCAGGAGACCCTATACCATTTCAGACAAGTGACTGTCTTAAAATGACTCTTCTTAAAAACTTCCACTGATGAAGCACTCACAATTTCTGAAGGCAAGTTGTTCCACTGATTAATTAATTAATTGTTCTCACTGTTAGGAACTTTCTCCTTAATTCCAGGTTACTTCTTTTCTTAATTAGTTTACATCCATTGTTTCTTATCCTGCCCTTAATGACCTTGTATTCTTTATTAATGGCCTTGTATTCTTTATTTCTATCTTGAATATATATTCCAATGCAAATCTTTTATTATTTTTAGCTGAGGAACAGTTTGAATTTTATTTTTCCATATTAGACCCAAGTACCATATTTGCTCACGCTGTGTATTTCACCCAAACATAACCGTAGTCTCATATGAAGGTTAAAGGTTAAAATGTTTACTGAAATAAAGTATTTTCCTTTGTTCTTTACAGGACTAAATAAAATCCATTATCTTTTAGTTTCTTTTTCTGCCACAAATGAGAATAAAGTGTGGATACCAATATATACTCTACATAAGTTAACACTTTCTTATAGGTCAGTCATCAGATCGATCTGGCCCTATGAAGCAAAAAATGTCACAACTGCAACACTGACACCTTGCTAGCTTTGGTGTACACAGCACAAAATCAGCTGTAAGGCCTAATTTGCATTGGTAACTGGATCATACATTGCAGCAAGATAAATAACCTGAATCAGGATCAACAATAATGAATAAATTTTGCTTATGAGAAATGCATTTTCTTACATAAGTCAGGTTCTTATGTTCAAAGGTTATAAGTTTCTAATTACTTAACTGTACATATTAACCTCTGGCAATTAAAAACCAGAAGTTTCACAAGTGCTGTTTTTCTCTTGACCAGGGGTGTTAAACTCAATTTCATTGAGGGCCACCTCAGGATTGTGTTTGACCTTTGGGAGCTGGGTGGGCATGGCTAACTTGATGTCACTCATGTCAGAGGCATCTGTGATGGCCCAAGTGCCTTGCAGCAAAAATGGGCTCCAGAGCTCCATTTTCAGCTGTGACAGCCTCCTGCAACCCTTTGCCAGCGAAAACAGAGCTCAGGAGGGCCTCATGCAGCCCTCCGAACACTGTTTTCACTTGCAGAGGCACTGCAGACCTGTGTTTCCAGGGCAGCCCCACGGGCCAGCATCCTGTGGACTGGATCTGTCTCCTGGGCCTTGAGTTTGACACCCCACCCTAGACTATTCGCAATAAATAAACCAATTGTAGAATAAACTATTATCAGCTTACTGAAAGAACTGGAACACTTTGCAAACAGCGTTTGTTATGACATCACATATTATATGTGTATGGGAGCTGAATATAAAATTATAATTATGAAGTTATAATGTATTCTTGAATTAAAATGTCAATATAAATGCTTGTAGAAAGCCTATTTGTAATTAATATTTTCAGTGAAATAGTTTCCACAGCCATAAAACTTCCAAGAGATCAGATAGAGCGTACATCTAAATCCAGATGTACATTAGCTCTAGGAAAAGCACACAATTTCTTGAGAAAATGATTTTTAACAGCATAATTGCTATGCTACAATGCTACTAAAAAGTTGCAATGTTTAATTAACATTATTGGCAAAAACATTCAGTCCTAAGCACCATAATGCCAAAAGTTCAAAAGTGTTTTGTGACAATTTATCAGTGTCCGCTGTATTGTATATGTACTGTGTGTGATGTCATAACAGAAATATAAAAACATGGTGTTGTGATCTTAGATTGCCTGCCACAGATTTCTATGATTGTTGGCATTCAAAAAAACTAATATAGAAATTTCTTTTTAATTAGAAAGAGGAAAGGAAGAAACATTTTATGCTGCCTTTAATCACAGTTTAAAATAGGTTGTTTTGCATTTGACTGAACAATTGAAGGTGACTGTCATTCACGTTAGCTACTGTATTGCCATTTTTCTTTGGAGTTTCTGTAGATATTTACCCAGCAGAAACAATATTTTGTATTGTCTCCTAGTATTGGGGACAATACTGGACCTTCGCTTGGCCCCTGATGTCTTCTCATTATGCCGGGACCTCAAGACTTGTTATTTCAACAGGCCGGCCTAGACTGAAGGGGGGGGGGGGGGGGGGGGGTTGTTTTTTTTTTTTTTTTTTTTTTNAGGGGGTGGTTTTTTATCACTTAGTTTTAAATTGTTAATTTATTGGACATTGGAGTTTAATTGTTTTTTAACTGTTGTTGGTTATTGTCTATTTTTAGGTTGTGAACTGCCCTGAGTCCCTTTGGGAGATAGGGCGGCATACAAGTCCAATAAAAATAAAAAAAATAAAAATAAATACTAGGAAGTATTGATACACACAGCACAGATAAGAAGCTGTAGCCCCAGATAAGGGAGTATCAATCGGAATACTAAGAAAGAGAAAAAAATACAAAATGAATAAGAAATCTTTTGTGAATCCGTTGATAAAATCCACAAAGCACTGAGAACTCATTAAATACTTGGGGGAAAAATTCACATTCCTTTCCCCCCACTTGTAGGCTAAATGTCTAAAAGACAGAAAAAGACGGACAGCCTGTTACAATTCAAACCCAAAAGTTTTCTAGTGACAGTTGAAACTGAAGAGAAAAGTGTCAGATTGTAAAGAAAAGTCCTTACTAGAAGTGAATTGGGAGGATAAAGATGTATAGAAACTGAAGGAAAGGATCAAGCAAGGTTGGTTAAGAGTCATAAAAATGCGTATTCCTTCACTTAGGAGCCACTTTAAGAACTTGTCAATATTAATGCCTACTGAAAACTACGCATAGGTGGACTATATGCAATACATTTTAACTTCAAGCAACCAATTTGACTTTGTAAATAGTTTTTTGTATTTGAAATGTCTTGCAAGTCCAATTTATTATGCATGGAAAACTGTGAAGATGACACCATCCTAATAAACCACTTCTTTTAATATAAGAACATGATCCTTGATTAATTTCCATCCATTTATTTTCTTCTCCTGTCCACTGATGCTTTGAAAAATAAGTTGACCCTCTCCTCTTTGTGGCAACATCTCAAAAATTGGAATACAGCTATCAGGACTGGGGGGGCGGGGAGGGGGATGACATGATAGCACTATGTATTTGAGAGGTTGTGACAAAGAGAAGGGGGTCAACTTATTTTTCAAGGGCAGGACAAGAAAAAAATGGATGGAAACTAACCAAGGAGAGAATCAACCTGGAATTAATGAAAAACTTCCTAACAGTGAGAACAATTAACCAGTGGAACAGCTTGCCATCAGAAGTTATGGGTGCTTCATTGCTGGAGGTTTTTAAGAAGAGACTGGACAGTCACTTGTCTGAAATTGTATAGGGTCTCCTGCTTGAGCAGGGGGATGGACTAGAAACCTTGAAGGTCTCTTTTAGCTCTATTCTGATTGATTGATTTGGTTATCCTAGCATTAGTGGGAGAATGCAGAAGAATCTACACGTGCTATTGTATATCTCCATATTACTGCTTTTCATATTCCTAAATAAGATAAGTGAATGATTTAGATCTGCCATGGAAATTGGTAGTTGTAACAAAATACTAACTGATTAAAAACCTATAGTTACATTATTCACTAGTAACTAATGACATCATTTTCATCCCATAAAATAGAAAGAGATGGTAAGCAATAAAGATTTATTATTGGAATAAGCCCAGAGACACACACTTTCAAGCTGTCTCTACACAAGATAGTTAAATGTGTAATTATTCTCTTTCAAACTAATACTTCTGACAACATTATGAGAATAAAAAAGAATAACAAAACACAAATGCTGATATGAGTTCTTTGAAGAAAGTATGGGATATCAGTAATATTTAATGATCATGTAGACAAGAAGACATTAATATGATAAATAACTATATCACATGTATCTTTGCAGTATGAAAGACTTTATTCATGTCTAAGGCAAATGAATTGATATTAAAAAGACCAAGGACTAGGGCAATTTTGAGGCCTTTTCTTTCTGTCCATGCTTATCAGCATATTGGAATCAGAAGTAGATATTTGGTTCTTGTAATGTACTATTTATTTTGGTTTTTCTTATTCACCACCACATGTTTAGTCTTTCCTATCCTAAAAAGACATGAAAAATAGAGCCAAACGTTATATTTCCCATTTCAGGAAAAACATTTATTCTACAGCAGGAAAATATCTAAATAACAAGTTACTGATAATTTGAACTGAAGCTGAATTTGTCATTAACCAGTTCATTCAAAGTTTTGAAAAGCTTCTTTTCTATCTCTCTATGTTTAATTTTCAACATTATTAAAAAGATTAAAATACAAAATATAAAGTAAAAAAAATAATTAAGGAAGACAAAACAAAACTAAAGAAAAAAGTGGATTAAAAGAACAAAAAAAAAACATAGTATCACCCTAACTGAACACTGACAAATATATTGAACAATAGGAGCTTCCTCCCTTACAAAACAGGCTTTCCCTCAACCTTGACCAGTTTCCCAGTTCCTGCTGCCTAATGTTAAAGACACAGTTAATTTTTGAGACAATATTCCAGTATTTGAGAGACTGCCACAAAGAAGAAAGGGTCAACTTCTTTTCAAAAGCACCAGAGGATGGAAACTAATGAAGGAAAGGAGCAACCTGGAATTAAGGAGAAACTTCACTAACAGTGAGAACAATTAACCAGTGGAACAACTTACCATCAGAAGTTGTGAGTGCTTCATCAGTGGAAGTTTTTAAGAAGAGTCTGGACAATCACTTGTCTGAAATGGTATAGGGTCTCCTGCTTGTGCAGGGAATTGGACTAGAAGACCTTGAAGGTCCCTTCCAGCTCTATCATGATTAATTCAAAGATAATAGTTCACTTTGTAGCAGCATTTATGAAACTCCAATATTTAATCATGATTCTTTCAATCTGGGATGTGTAAATTTATGGGATATTTTCCACTCAGAGTCTTTAAAATGTGTCTATTAATTTTAAGACACATTTAAGTAAATTTCCTTGACTTTATACATTTATCATATTCCAAAATGTCAATCGACTTAAGTTCTGAATGTGTTTTGGGCAGAAGAAATTAACTTGAAAAGATAAATTACCTTAACATTATGTCTTTAGTAACATTTGTATGGGCCATCAAATTCCTTTATTGATGCAAAAGAGATTTGCTTCAAATGAAATAAACGTCTTTACATGTCACCACTCTTTACATTTCCTTAAAAAATGTCAAATAAAGCTTTCCTGCACAACAATAAACACCACAATAAACATTCTTATGCTTCCTCCTCCTCACATTTATTTAATAAATATTAAACATATACTTCAGGCCTCATGCAGGCTGATTGGCAATGTTTGAATAGGCCTGTGGAAGATGACTATAATCAAAAATTAGAAAGAAAAGGAACTCAGGGAATATTCCCAGTCCTCATACTGGGGGGGGGAACCCCACAAGAGTGTTTTCCAGAAGCTAAACACAAGAGATTATAAAATTGACCATAAAACTGATTGCATAGATATGGTGCTTAATAAACTAGTTCTCACTTACTTGCATGTTTCATAACAAGTAGCATATCTCTCAAATTGTTACACACTCTCACCTGACAAACATGTTCACATGTGTTTTTCTGGTTGTCATGTGTCCCAAAAATTGCCCTATTTTCCCTGTTGCTTAGCAAACATTTTTTTACATGCCTTATAATGTTTTAAATATATTCAAAGATGAAGATGAAGAAACTCCATAGCATGATCGTTTTTGTCCCATTTCCCACCTCTACGTATCCACATCTATTTGTATTCAAAGCCCAAATAAGAGCCCTGGTGGCGCAGTGGTTAGANNNCAGTACTGCAGGCTACTTCTGCTGATGGCCGGCTGCCAGCAGTTTGGCAGTTCGGTTCTCACTGGCTCAAGGTTGATTCATTATTCCATCCTTCTGAGGTTGGTCAAATGAGGACCCAGTTCATTGAGGTCAATATGCTGACTATGTAAACCACTTAGAGGGGGATGTAAAGCACTGTAAAGCAGTATATAAGTCTAAATGCTATTGCTATTGCTAACTGGAAGAACTGGACATGCCCCCCAGAAACAATTCAGAGCTTGTTGGCATAGCAGAAATCCTAAGGAACTTCATATCATCATCCCTCCCTCAGCATCAGTGCTGTGCAAAGCAACTGAAAGGATGCATTGCAAAGTACATTAAAGCAAATCAAACATCCTTCCCCCAAAGCATTAGATCAGCTGTGTCCCCTGCAATACCTGGCAAAGCTGCTTCAAAGCCTTTCCACTGTTGTCTCTACATATGTATGCCTACACAACTACTTATCTTCCCTGACAGTCCCAGCAGAAGTGTTGTCTGAGCAAATACAGGCAAGCAGAGACAAGTGGAAAAGCTTTGAAGTAGCTCCACAGAGGCCTCCCATAGTTGCAGTAGTTACTTTGTAAATACCAGCATGCCAGAGCAAATAGGGGGTGAGGTACTTCAGTGCAGTATCCAGTGGGACTTCAGCCATTTCTTGGCTTATTTTAGGATTTCATGTTTGAAACAACATTTAAAAGATTATTTTCATAAAAATATAATTCACAATCTTCATATTTCATGTCAAATATTTGAACAGTAATGTAATTTCCAAAGTTCCTATCATTAAATCTGTTTTCACACAGAAGGTTTGGGGCAGGGAATCATTTTCTATAGTAGAAAAGGTATTGTACACCAGGTCATTTGGATCTTTAGTTTTCTTTTAAAAAAGTAATCAAAAATGTGTGAAGTCTTTATTCTTCTGGAGATTGTACTGCTGAAGCTACAGCTGGGGTACTATGCGATTCTGACAGCAGGTTCAAGAGGCTGACAAAGTCAGGAGCTTGAGGTCATGCCCTGTGAAGATAGGTTTGGGGAATTGGGAAGTTTGGTTTGGAGAAAAGAAAACAGGGAGCGTGCAGTATCCATGTTCAGGTACTTAAGTGTGCTATAGGGAAGATGGTCAACAATCACTTTGCATTGCCACAGAAACTAGGACCAGAATGGTGGTTATATTGCATCAATCTAGATTTCATTTAATTATAAGGGGAACCTTCCTGGTGGTAAGATTTGTACAATTGTGATGACCCAGGGTGGGATACAAAACAAACACAGTCACAGAAAACAGGTAAAGCCCCTTTTATTCCTTCAGTTTGGTTCCAAGCTCCAAATATCTTTGACGGAAGACAAAATAACTCCCACACAGTTACACAAAGAAGGAAAAGAAGCAACACAAACCAGGCAAGATAAGGGCTGGAGGATGTCCACAGATATCACACACTGGGAAGGACGCCAAACTCAGAGAGGAACTATAAACTAGAGATATTTACACAATTTGTTTCCAGCGTTTGTCAGTACGCAGGTCCAAACGCTTATTCAGTTGTCACACCTGCAGCCCATG
>AZIM01002435.1:142099-156967 GCA_000516915.1 Ophiophagus hannah
AGATTAGCTAGAAAGCAAGAAATTCAACAGTTTCCTGCTTTCTAGCTAATCTAAATCTCCTGGCACAGCAGAACAGCTGATGGATGGAAAAAAAGGAAAAATAGCAACTTAGCAGGCAAGTTTGATGGCGCACATGCCAGGTAAGGAATGAGTGGGCAGGGTGGGGCCAGCCAATGGCATGATTTGCCAATTCTCCAGCAGGTAGAATCCCACCCCTAGTGAGAGTGCATTTTGCGCGTTTGTGTAGACCATTTCCAAAAAACCTCAGCTGTGCCACCCAGACAGTTGACAAGTGCTGTGCACGGGTGTGCAGTGTTTCAAACTCCTCTTCTTTCCTGCTTTTTCAACCTCAGCTGTGCTGCAAAAAGCAGCTGAGGTTGAAAAAGCAGGAAATAAAGGACAGCCAACAGCCCGGGTGGCCGACTGGGAGAAACCGGTTCAGTGTCTGCTGCTCTTCAGAGCTACCAGTTCTATAGAACCAGGCCAAACTGGTAGCATCCCACCCCTGATTAAGTGAATCACTGCAGTTGTTCAGTTGGTAACAATGTTGTTAAGTGCATCTGGCTTCCCCATTGATTTTGCTTGTCAGAAAGTCCCAAAACTTGATCACATAGCTCTGGAACACTGCAACTGTCACAAATATGAGTCAGTTGCCAAGCATCCAAAATTTGATCATATAACCATGGGGAGCTGTAATGGTCATAAGTGTGCAAAATAGTCATATGTCACTTTTTTCAGTGCTGTTGTAACTGTGAATGATCCCTAAATGAACTGTTGTAAATTGAGGATTACCTATATACAAAGTCTAAATGTCTAAGAAGACAAATAAATATCATTGCTCCAAAGTATCTGCTCATTAATATATACATTTGTGCCTTTGAGTCATTTTTGGCAACTTCTATGGACAAATCCATGCAGGCTATTTGGCAAAAAGGATCTGTCATTTTCTAGGACTGATAGAAAGGTCAAAATCTAAGAGCTCAGATTTCTCCATTCCTAGTCCTACACCTTAAAACAATTAGACCTAACTAGCTATCATGAAATATTAGGACAAAGGTCTAATTAAATCTAAAATTCAGACTAACCTATGGTTTAATTTAAAGAGGAATTAAACCTCCATGTTTTAGATATGCAGTCCTTGTTATTGCTAATTAACCCTTCTGGTAGTTCTTACTACTTCTTGGTGACCTATGCTGTGCTGCTAAAATTTTTAAAGTGTATATTATTTGCATTTACTCAATATCCATTTAGAATTTTAGATTTTTCAGCAACCCATCTTTACAGATTGGTACAATAATAGCATTAAAACAACAATCTGAAAGAATTAGCAAGATAAATCTTTCTAAGCTAGTGTGAAAGTTCAGTGACTTTTAAATCATTAAAAAGAAAAATTCTTATGACATTTCTAGAAACCCTGAAGGTTTTTTCTCCAAGAGAAATATAAATATTGCACAGCTGAAGAAGGTTAGATGCGTCTGAGAAAAAATTGCAAACATCAGAATCTTATTGAGAAATGATAAATTATATTTTACAGTAAAATCTCTCTGTCCTATGGAAAATATTTTCAGAAAGATTTCTGCTTGGATATCAATTCCAAATATAGGATGAAGTTAACTTAATAAATTAAAGGCTTTCATAACTATATAATTGCTGCTGGGCTACAACTGATGTACATAACTGTTGTTCTGACTACTTCCAATTATGGAATGAAATCTGGATTATTTGTTTGTTTGTTTGTTTGCCTTTCACTTTGTTTAGCCATTATAAATAGTTCCACAAATATGACATGGCAATTGTTCTGTAAACAAGGGACATATTTATTTGCCAAAGCTCTAATTTTGCAAGACCAGATAAGAAAGAAAAAAAGTGTGACATCAACCTGGGGAAAGGTCAAATGGAAAATAATATAGAAATGTTTTAAAGGTTTTTTTATATGTGTGGAGAACACTAAAGAAAGTTATAAGCAAGGACTTTATTAAAAAACCTCATCCCAGTATGATGCTTTGCAATATTCTTTAGATTAAGTAATGTATTAGCTTTTAGAGGCAAATGGTCTAAAATATTAAAGCCTCTTTCTTTTAAGAAGAACCATGATAATACCATGTTATGCAGACTGAGATTTTTCTTCTAATGTCTCTTAGTTCAGAAAGGTAAATTTCATTTAGCTTGGGGTTCTGTTTGCTTTGTTTTTAAAATCATTAATATTCCTATCAACATTTAATTTTCTGAAGCAGCCTACTTTGCAAAAATTCTATGTTCACCATGCCTTGTTGAGTTTATTGTTCACATTAACCCAGACACTAATAAATACCAAAGGACCAGTTAATGGGTCATCCTTTTAAGGAAACCAAACTAGGAAGCCAATGCCATGAGGGTCAATACTACTTTTACTGTAAATACTTCAGTAACAAAATCCTGCAAATATGATTGTGTTTCCCCCACCCTCCCTTTATCTGTTTGCGAACTTGGGGAAGGCTTATCTGGCACATTTACTCATTGCCTTGATAAGTAGCCTTTCTCCTGGTCTTTAGGACCATTTCGTCTATCCTCTACATAATGCAAAGTATACATCCATTTTTAGAATCAGTCAATCACAAGGTAAGAAGAGACCTTAGCAGTCTTCTCGCATGACCACCTACACAGGGAAGGAATCCTCAGATTAGGCCAGTGGCTATCTAACCTTTGCTTTAAAACCTCCAATGATGAAAAACCCATGACTCCATGATTTAGGTTGTCTCAATGTTCAATATTTTTCACAATTACAATTGTTATTTCAGCATTGTACTTCTCTCCATAAAGCTTCAATCCATTGGTTTTAATTGTGCTGTCAGGTAGGATTAAAAAAATCATCTTCCTAAAACAACCATTCATATACAAGTGGTCCTTAAGTTATGCCAGCAATTAGAACTAGAATTTCCATTATTAAATGATGCGGTCATAAGCTTGGTGACTGGTGACTGCATTGATCACTGATGGCTATCCAAGCACTTTCTTTTCCTAGCTTGATCCTCCCAACCCAGAGTCTCAGTTCTTCCAACATAATGACTTGCCTCCGCTTAAATTCTCCTCAACAATCTAATTCCCCTTTCTGCCTTTTGGCTACCCTGCATCTTGACTTGTTGGGCAGCAAGCAGACTCAGAATTGAATGGCTCTGGAGCTGCTTGTTGTATACCTGACCCAGTCTTTGCAAAACAGCTTTTGGCTACATAAGGCCTTCTTCTTGGGAAGAAACCATCACAAGTGACTTCAGGAAGAAAGTGTCACATGACTAGCAGCTGCCTTGCAAAAGACCAGTCTACATGTGCTTGTTCATCAGTGGGAACAAGAAATCAGCAAAGGTCAGCTGGAGGCATAGGAGCAAAGCGCAGAAGGTACTGAGGACTGCAGGGGACCAAAAAGTCTGAGATGGAAAGATTGGTGGTTAGGAAAGCATCCTGTGATCATAAGTGTGGTCAGGCCACCAAGCACCCAAATGTTGATCATGTGACCACAAGAACAGTCAAGGACTGGGCATAAGTACCATTTGTTTAGCATCACTATAACTTTGAATGTTGCTGAACGAATTGTCGAGACCTGTAACAGTATGTTATTGTTATTGTTATTTATTGGACTTGTATGCTGCCCTCTCTCCCTAGGCACTCAGGGTGGCTCACAATATAAAAACACACAATACAAATTAAATAATTAAAATGCGATTAAACCCCAAGCCCAATAAAATTTAAAACCAATAAAACTTATGCAAACTACCATTAAAAAACCCACCCTGCTTCCCTTCAGTCCAGGCCAGCTTGCTGAAAAAACCAAGTCTTCAGGTCGCGGTGGAAGGAACGGAGGTCTGGGGCCAATCAGAGCCCCAAGGGGATGATCTTGGGAGACAGGAAAGAGATGATGTCTAAAGAATTATCAGATAAGAGGGGACATCCCATAGCTACAAAACATTTAGAAAAAAAACTCAGAAAGGATCCTTCCTAACCTATCAGAATGCAAACAGAGATGGTGACAGATTTGTATTTTCAGGCTTGCAAGATCTGTTAATTAATTAATTAATTTATTAAATGTATTTGCCGCACATTTCACCTCAAACTGATCTAATTAGCCTTACAATAAAGTTGAATTAGCTATCTGGTCTGCTTCCTGTTTACCTGGGAAGGCTGATCTGTATTGGAAGAATACAATTGTATTCCCCCAACTTCTCTTTGTTAGGCTAAATATAACCTAGTTCCTTTAACTGTTCTTCATACAATTTAGTCTGTATGCTTTGCTTCTTTGCCTATGCAATATCTTGTGTATACACCTCTATCAAAATCATCCTCCTTACTCTCTATGGCTCCCTGCTGGCTCATATTTATTTTGTGTTCTATGAGGACACACAGTTTGTTCCAAGAATTAGTTCCTCTTCAGAGACTGCCTATTCTGCACTGAGTATCTAGTATTTCCTATATAAATGCAGAAGCTTATATGTCTTGCCATGAACAGCTTTGCTGAATAGACCCAATATTCAAGTCAATCTAGACCTTTCTGAACCTTAAGCCTATCCTCTAAAATGTTAGTAATGTCCTTGCCCCAGTTTTGTGCAATTGAATGAGCATCCCTTCTATCTCCATCTTTGAATCATTTATATTAATGTTGAAGAGCACTGCAAAGCACCCATTGCAAAGCTCCTCAAGCAAGAACACAAACTTTATTTATCTTGCAGGTCATGAGAATATTTGTCTTTTTGTCTATGTCTATTTGTCTCACAAGTACTGTGTAATTCCAAACAGCAACTTCTTTTGTACATTCCCTTGCTTAGACTCTCCTTGGGGGAAAAAGATACACAACAGAAGCAAAAAAAAATGTTTCTGATATGCTGAAGACAAGGAAAAATAGAAGAGGGAAGAGGGGAAAGCTAATAGATTTGTTGAGTTTCCCAGTGATTTGGATTCCAGGCTGCTAGCTTGAGCTGATGAGACAAATTTCAACTTGCCTGCTGCTTACAGAGACATTCTATTTATGTGATATAACCTAGACAAATTATATAAAAGTTTTTGTTCAAGGAACACATTTTAAACAGTGGGGGGAAACTATATGATTAATAATTATCCTTAGGATTTACTTATTTAATCATTAAGTTTGATTAAAATTGAAAGTGGAAATTGAAAATTATCATTTATATATCTAAAAGTACTTGTCCATTTTAGCTACATATGCTGCGTATCTAGCCCAGGTATGTAATATGTGTGTATATATACATTTATATGTGACTCAACCTGCAAATGGGAAAAAAATCATGCACTTTTGTTAACATTTGCCCTTCTATACTCATGTATCTCATAGGATACTTCTCAAATGAAAATGATGCTTTGTTTATTTCACATCATCTATTGCACAAAACATTCTGCTCTACTAATCTTACTAGCCCTTAATTTATCACTGGACTTCTTGTGAACTTCTTTGCTGCAACTGACCCACAGGCTACCCCTTTGAAATTAATTATGGTGAAATTATATATTCTATGAATAGTATGAAAGAACAACTGTGTAATTACAGAAGAAAGGAAAAGGGGAAAGGAGATGGGAAGGTCAGTATATTGTAAGCATGGAAAATTCCAAGATTGGAGAGAGAAGTGACAAGAAGTCATTTGTATTTCCTTGTGTTCCCCTAACTCAACATCTGTCATAAGAGCAGATATTTTTTGCATCTAATGCCAGTGAGCAAGGACCACAAAAAGAGAGTGAAACCCCATTTAATTTAACACAAGCGATTGCTGGTTAACATGAATATGACTAAGCCTTAAGCTTGGCACAAAAAAAAGCAGGTGACATCTTTTGGAATATATGATAAAATGTGTACAGTTTTTGTACTAGAAATTTTCCAATCACATCAAAAGCATCATGCACTTTTATAGGAATACATAAGAAAAAATAATTAAGTAAAAGCAGGGTATTTTTAGATCAGCTCTAAAACAGGGGGTCAAAACCCACAACTCATTAGAATCGTCTTTCCAGATGTCAAAACATCTATTCAAAGTGGGTTGGACCCCCAGTCCTGTGCTTCTTGTTTTCTTAGGCTTGGGGAGAGTAAGGAGCAATATTATTCACGCTACCTTGCAAATGATTAATATATTTTTGTCTCTCTTAAGAATTCTAATGTACCACCTCCAACCAAATTGGAATTTTAGATTGCACACTTTTGGAATATAGTGCTCAACCTGCCATATAAAGCTTGGCATTTCCCAAGGCTGGCTGAATATATATGTTGCCTAATGGACAACAGCCCAATAATATATATTTTGTTCAAATCTCTGTTTGATAAGGCATTATCTTTGAATTTTGACAAGATTCTACCTCAACTAAACATAATATTTTATTTTAAAACCAGCTGTTACTCAAATTCTGTCCTCATCTTTGTTGCATTATATTCTGTTTATTTTCTATTATGGGTTACATTTTTTGGATCTCTATGAGCTGGAAGGGAAGGAGGGGGAAAGTGGTTTGATACCAATAGAGATTTCCTTCTATAAAATTATCGTAACAGTTTTGATTTTTTACACAAATATACAAACAATAATATTTAGATATGTGAAACGGTTAATATCTATGATTTTTATTCACAGCAAAGTAATGAAAATTGGCCCACAGCAGGAAATGGCAGTTCTCATTCTAAGCCTTCATGAAGGGAATTTAATTAAATATATATCATCTATGGGCCAAAGAGGCAATGGCTGCCTAGTTTAATAGTTAATTAATCTTTTTTATTATTACTATTATCTAAGACCTTTAAATTATTATTTAGCCTCCACTGTAATTAGGTTAAAATCCCTTTTGTATTACCATCTCATTTTCTTCTTATCAACTAAACAGCATGGTCTCTAAAAGTACAAATCTCTTTATTAGAAGGAGGACGAGCTGCCTTGTGTAGCATTAATGAATCTTTCATTAGTTCATTCAGAAATCATTGCATAATAAGTGAAATGAGAAAAAAAATCATTGGTCTTTTTTCTGGTTGTTGTTTTCTCTGTGAATTTTTGAGGATGCTCCCATAATTCTGATTTGTTTTGATTTTACCAAAGCTTCTATGCCATTGCAATCCATAAATACCCTGAGAGTCATCGAACAGTGTATCTGTTTTTAATATACATATACTGGACAAAAATATACACATGGTTGGAAAAGATTATTAATCAGCATATAGATTTAAAGCCAGAAATATTTTTGTTAGATATAAAACCAGAAAGCTATGATAAAGGGACTATATACTTAATGTTACATGTATTGACAGCAGCGAGAATTGTATTTGCATAATATTGGAAAAATGAGAACACCCCACCAGACAAAAACATAATTTAGAAAATATTGGACTGTGCAGAGAAGGATAGATTGACATTAAAATAAAAGATAAAGAAGATACAGAGCAGTATTCAACATGGGATAGTTTTTTATCAATGGCTAGATATAAGAGGTAGAAGTTAGATGAAGAAAGATTATTGTTATGTGTATGTAAAAGATGAACGTTGTCTATGACTATAAGTATGCTAGTATAATTAATATGATTTTAAATAAGCTAATATATATAAATATGGCTATAATTATTGTGCATATTATTATTATCACTATCAGTATATCTGTTGCTTTTTTTGGTAAAATGAAGTGCCTGGACAATACATTGTTTTCAAAATGTTTTCAAAATATGTATATATAGATTATTTTTTTAAAAGGATTAAAAACAGCATATCAAAAATACAGTGAAAATAAAGGGGTAATTATCTGCATTTACTCAATATTCAGAGGAATAAACAATCAAATATATATTATAGTATGCATTCATGATGAGTCCACATTCAAAGGCTTTTGGAATAAATAGTCTTTAAATGATGTTTTGAAAATCAGCTAGATAGATCTTCCCTGATCTTAGGAGGAACACTTTTCCAAAGAATGGGGTTGTGATTAAGAAGGGTTTCTGGATGAAAATACATCTAATAATACAAAGAATTTTGAAGAATAACATTCAATTGAAACCAAAACTTTTCTTGCTGGGATTAATGGACAGCCAATCAGAAAAAAAGCCATAGAAGATTATTCTAATACATGTCTTCAGTTATGATCATTTGTTCAGCAACTGTTTGAGGTTACAGGGATACTGAAAGAAGGATCTTATGACAGTTTCTCAAAGTCATGGTTGTTGCAGTGACCCAGAGGTCATGTGATTAAAATTTGGGCGTTTGGCAGCCCGTCGCACATAATCACTACCCCACCTGCCATGTTCTCCTCTCTATAGCCCCTGCTGCCCTAGCTGACCCTTTGCTCCTGCTGTTGTTTTCATGAGGCTTTCTTTCCCAGACCACGCATAACAATTTCTTCATGAAACCTGGGGAAGATAACCTCATGGGGCCAGCAGCTGATTTCTTGAAGATCCAGGCAGGCACACCCCATCAACAGCAGGGGCAAGACAAGGTGAAGATCAGCAGGGATGGAGGACTGCAGAGGGACAAGGGCTACTACAGCTAAAGTGGCTGAGACTTCCTGCAGAAGTGCAGCTTTATATAAAATATATAAATGTATTTATAATCTCTGTCAAAAAGATCAAAAGCTTTTTTTATAATCTTTATTTGTCATTCTATTTCTTTTTTTAAACTAAGATGAACATTCAACAACTGAAAGAAGCTTGACAGGATAGCATGAAGAGTAGTTGCCTGTTGAGTCACCAAGAATTAGACATGACTGAATAGTTAAAACAACAACAACTTGTCCTTATTATCTTTCTTTCTTTTTAGGGTTTTTACTTTGTGAAAAAAAACTGCAATAAAAATTACACATAAAAAGAAAGATAATTGGTAGCCAATACAGTGTCCCCCTCATAAAAGTGTTACATGCAATACATAGTAATTGATTTTTAATTATTTATTGTTTGATGTTTTAGTTGTNGAGAGGGGCGGCATACAAGTCCAAATAAATAATAAATAGTAATATCCATCACTAATGGGGCCACAGCATTCTGAGCCAATTGAAGTTCTAGGTGATCTACAAGAGCAGCCCAAAATTAAGTGCATTGCAAATAAGAGATGATTAAAATCACGAGTTCCCCAGTCTAGGTAAAATCATAACTGGAAGATAATATGTAATTGCACAAAGCCCTTCCCAGCCACAGATGCCCTTGTTTCTAGAACAGTAGCTAAGAATCCAGGAAAAGACCAGGGTTGTGAACCAGTTTCACCCAGAGTAACGAAACCCAATTCAGAATCAAACATTTCTGATTCCACAACCACTTTGTTTTGTTGGGTTTAAGTCTGAGTGTGTTCTTTTGCATCTAGACCTAACAGCCATCAGATGCTGGGATGGAAATTCAACCATGTCTTCTCACCTCAAAAAGGATATACAACTGAATATAGCTGAATGTGAGGATACTGATGATGGGCTTGGGCTGATGGATTATCCACAGTTTAGGAGAAGTGAGAGCATTAACTTCTGCTGCATCCCATCTTAGAGGACCCTGAATAAGATCTTACTATTACTGACTGGAACTTTCCATTTAGGAAGTAAGAAAACCACTTGAAAACAGTGTCTCCCACTTCTAACTTCAGGCGGCATTTCAAGAATTTTGATATCAAAAAAGAGAACCAGCAAGATTAACAGAATAACAGAGTTGGAAGGGACCTTGGAGGACTTTTAATCAAGCTCCTGCTCAAGCAGCAATCCCTTATATGACTAGAAGAATCTCACTTCCACTATCCCAGTCCAACTACAGATTGTCAACATGGGGGATCTATATGTTTTAAATATAATACCTAGGCCTGAAATCTGATTGAAAAGAGTCCATATTATTATTTCTTCCAGGTTTGTTTAATAATTGTAGATGAACTATTTCTCAATAAGCCAAAAATAAGATTAAAGACTAGACAATGTGGTATATACCAACTCCACCCTCCAAATGTGCATTAATTAATAATCTAACTGAACTATTACCTCCCTAGAGGTCTTCACAAGCCAGGAAGGACAGAGATCCAGAGTACAAGTGACAGAATTGGCACCATGAAGAATCCTGCCCTTTCCATGGATTCAGTAGGTTCAGCTCATCCCAGATAAGACTGTAACGTATAGCCCAAGGCACCTGAACAGAACATGCAAAAGTTCAATTGGATCTGAGAAGTTTTATGTTGATAAAACATAAAAGATTACAATGTTTAGAAAAAATCCCTTAGCTGTTCAACAAATGCTTATTTATTTACTTATTTTTGTTAAATTTATTTGCCACCTATCTCAGTGTAGCTTACAACAATAAAAACAGAGAAAGGAAGAATAAGAATAAAAAAGCATAAACACACAATTACAAAGTAACAGGACAATAGAACAACTAAAAAGAAAACAATGAAACTATAGCGATATAAGAACAAAAAATTGTCAGGATTTTGAAGCAAGGAGTGATGGGGAGCTGGAATTTGCTATTAATCTTGTAGCTACCTCCGGTGTGGTTCCCCCTATTGGATCCCAATGTTCTTCAATGCTTATCCTTTGTTAAAATGGCTTACTGCTCATATTACCACAATGCGAAATAGAACCTGATTTTTTTAAATTCATGCCTGACCAGATTTGGTTTAAATTTTCACCAGTGGTGCTCAACTGCTTTTTCTCCTGGAGCTTCCAATAAGCCAATTAGCCCATTTCATCAGTAGACAGAAAAAGGCCACTCAGGTTCATTTTTGTTTAAGCCTTTAGCTAACCCTTTATTTCAACTAGCAATTAAGGCCTCAGCAGAATTGCTCATCCAGGTTTTATAAATTGCCATTTGAAAATCAAATGAACCCATTAAATACCTGGGACAGACTAATTTGAATAGGTTTATCCCCCATGCATCAGATATATTTGAATGCCCAGGGTTCCTGTCTGCCTAAGATTATTAAACAATATGGCTTTGATTTCAATTGCTTCATGAAATCCCCAAGGTGTTTAGTCAAAAACCACAGGGGTATATTCTCCCAGCTGTACTAGCTAGAAGCACAATGAATAACCTTACATGTCAACAGAAATTATTTCCTATGAATGAGATTGCTTATGAGGTTTTACTGACTTTCTTTTTTTGAGGGTCTGTATTAAGCCACTCCATAACTCTTATCATAAAATAAAGAGATACTGGCAAGGGCTGCTGCTAGTTTTATTACATATAACTTGGCTGGTCCTATTGACCATAAGGTCTTTTATAGTGGCTGCAAAACATTTGCAGAAGCGGCTAATGTCATGCCAAATATTTGCATGCAATTAAGTACATGAAAATAGCATGGAAAGCTGAATATCCAAGAACTATTACTATTATTCACTCTCTCAACTGGCAAATTATTCAGGACCATATCAAACAAAGATTTTACTGCTTATACTGCTTTTGTTTGTGTATATTGTCTTTTCATCCTAAAGGCCCAGAAATATATTAATATCCTTTGGGAAGGATATATTAATATCCTTCCCAAAAAAGAAAGAATATGATACCAGATATAACAGAATAAGAGTTGGAAAGGAACTTGGAGGTCTTCTAGTCCAGCTCCCTGCTCAGACAGGAGACCTAATACCAGGGGTGTCAAACTCCCAACATCACAGCATCATCACATGACATATCGGGACTTTTTTCCCTTTGCTAAACCAGGTGTGGATGTGGCCAGCACGTGATGCATCTGGCCTGCAGCCCTGCCTTATACCATTCTAGAAAAATAGCTGTTCAGTCCCTTCTTAAAAGCCTCCAGCAAGGAAAATAATTTTCTTTGGAAGTTTGGTTATATATTTGTATTTTAATTATTACTATTTTAATTTTGTATTATCTTATTATCATTTAGAAATAAAAAAGGGATTATAAAAATCTTAAAAATATACATTACATAAAGCATTGGAACCCAAATTTGGCAGCCTTAGATGGAGAGCCTAATGTGGAGAGAAGGTGAAGGTGAAAACAATGTGATCAGATGCTGCCACCTGAAAAAAAATGCTTCTCAAATATGATTGCCAGGTGAGACAATGACAAAGTGAGATCCAAACACACCATATGTTCAGCTCACAAAACACAGTGGTTAGTAGATTTGTAATGCAATGCAATTGTGATTACTGTTAAAATAATTTGCTTTTATTGCAAGTTGACTGTGAACCATGCCTTCAGGTTTTCGTTAAAAGCCTTTGTTCACTTCTAGACATATACTGTAAGAAAATTAATAGCACTGTCACCCTGCTCTCTCTTAAGAATTAGGTAGGGCCTCAAAAAAAGGTATAATAAGAAACTTGTTCATAAAGCAGAAACACTTTAATCTCCAGAGACATTTGTCTGCTGCTTCACAAAATCATTACCTTCCCCTTTGCTTGAAGCCACCTATTTTTCAGATAAAGAACAAACAACCTGCCATCTGCATGTCAAGTATCTCAAAGAACTTAAAACTGACTGGTACCAGTTGCCTGCAGCATATCAACAGACACCCATGTAACTAGGTTTTGTCAGTGGTGATTTGCCTGATTGCTAATGCGTATAAAGCTGCAAGCACAGGAGACAAAGCTAGCGGTTCACTGTAAGGTCATATCTGGGTTCTGACATGGAAAGTAATAGACCTTTTGCTCTCAATGAAATTTCTCCTCCCCCTCCTGCTTTTTAATGAAATGACTTATTCTGTGCACAGTAGAAAAGACTCATTGTCTGGATGATTTTAGGAATGGATGTTTCTCAGTCCTCTTTTAACTCTACGAGAGGAAAGAAAGATATATCTATAGCATATTTGTTAATGAAATAATTTCTATTGAAATTGGAGATAAATCTTACTGATTTAGTAAATTAAGCCTGTGCAAAACATAAAATCCTTGAAATTAAACATAGAAGATGCAGGAGCAAAATAAACTTTTTTAAACCCATTCCTACTGAAAGTAGGTTTTGTCAATATGATCAGGAAATATAGACTTAGACTATATAGTATGTTAAGACTGATAAGACCACTAACAGCTACTAGACATTTCTAATAAAGGCTGCATTGTTTCAAAAGTAATTTGTTGAGGGCTACAAGGTGCTAGGGTTAAAACACAGTGGATGGCACCAGAACAAAAACTGAATGGGGACACTCATTGGCCTTTGCCATTTTCACTCAAGCATCTGGCTGCATAATAAGACAGATGGCTCTCATCAGAAGTTTGGCCTGATCTCTTCAATAAAAGTTATGAAATAATGCTGACAGCCAATGAAATTAGCTCATAGTTGCTCTAGATTATCTTCTTTTGTTTTAGAGCTAAGAAGATGATAGTATCCAAATTCAGTTAGTAAACTTGGGCCTTTCTATGTGCTGTTCCTGAAGCCTGCTAGAATCACATATCATCCCCCTACCCAGTCCATGCAATCTCCTGCAAATCTTTCACTGAATCAAATCAGTTCTGGTGTGCTGGGTCAGTGGGTGACGAAGAAAAGTGTGGCTCCCATTTCAGTTAAAAGAAGAATTTTATTTCAGTATGTTGAAAAGTAAACTGCTTGTACCAAATTGTAGGACTTGTGTTGCCTTTATTTTCTGTTCCATCTGAGTTTTTCTCCAGTGTCAGCACAGCAAAGTTGCCAGTAAAACTGAAACCTTGACAGGTGTGGAAGGAGAATTGGAGGAGATTCATGCTTTAGAATTTTGCAGCTCAGCCAAACAAAAGAGTTTATTAACACTTAATAAGGAATAGAAGGTCCACAAGAGAAGTAAAAAAGTATAGCAGCCCAGCAAGACAAAGCACAATATTAAAAAGGTGCAAAAGTTCTACATGTTGGCCATTTACAGAAAAAGGAGAAATCTCAGAGAGATGAGTCTTAAGACAGAACAGACATAAGAAAGAAATATTGATGCATATTAATATAGAGCATAGTATATAGGTAATTGAAATAGGGTGATAGGTAATAGTTTAAACATTGTCATAAAAATAGCAATTGAAGAGTAATAATATAAACATAGCAATAAAATGGAATATAAGAATCACTCACATATCACTTTTATATGTTTGATTTTACAAAAGAAAACATCTTACCAATGCTTACAAGGAGATATAATAAAACTACCTGTTAATATGCCTTCATATGTCTCTTGAGTCTGGGTCAATTAATAGGGTACAATTTAAAACAGAATTGTGACATGGGGGTACAATAATATACCAAAATCAACACAGTTTATATCATATACCATAATATATTTAATAACATACTATTCTCCAAGAAGCAGAATCCAGATTCATAGCTTTATAATGTTGTAAACAAATCAGTGCAAGCCTCAAAATAAAGAGGTAACATGATAATTTCATGTTCTTTGAAATGAATGAACAGTTCAGATATTGGGATCCCCTTCATATGTAGTTATCTCACTTTGTATGCTGAACTTGATAAAACTGAACGAAATCAGCTAGAAAGTATATATTATCTTTATGTTATGTAAAGTTAAGTTATATCCAATGCACATTAAAAAAATCAAACACTGAAACTTTGCATATGTCAGGGTCTATCAAATCTGGAAATCTCAAGCTAAGCAGATTCTGCCATCAGCCACCTTCTCTGCATAGATGACATCAAGTGAATGCTAAGAGCAAATGAGACATTGACTCACTGATCCACATGACATGGATCTACAGTGAGGACAAGGGGATGTCATTAGGATTGGAAACGAATGGCTAGATGGAGAAGGAAGGTAGTTAGGATTGATAGGATGAAATTTCCAGTGGCTATATAGCAGACATAGAGACCAGCTACAAGTATTTTTATTTATTTATTTATTTATTTATTTGATTTGTCAATCTCTTACAAGATAATAAGTATAAGGGTAAACATAGTTATGAATACNAACAATAAAAGAAACAATAGGACAGGGATGGTAGGCACGTTAGTGCACTTATGCACGCTCCCTACAGACCTCTTAG
>AZIM01002435.1:169314-180832 GCA_000516915.1 Ophiophagus hannah
AAGATACTTCCAATTTTACGTGGGAGAAAACCCGAACAACCAAAGACCTACATATGTATACAAATTTTACTGTTATGAATCCTTTCCTTTTTATATATACATATCCTAAAATATGTAATTGACTATTTAAATATTAGAAAAACAGAGAATTTGATAAATTTGGAGAAAGTCAAAATGTGAATTATAGGCTATGGAAACTGAAAGGGAAAGTTAACTTTCTGTTTTCTTTTTTTTCATTGGGACATATGAAATAGAAAATGTAANTGATTATATAAAGGATATGAGAAAATAGAAAATATGATAAACTAGAAGGGATCGTATGGGAATATAAAGTATTTGTAATGAGAGTATTTTTGATTATTAAAAACAGGGGAATGAAAATTTATTAAAATATATAGATAAACTTTGGCTAAGTAGAAAGAGAAAAAACATGATTATTATATAATTATATATAAGATAAGTGAATATATATACATTCTAAAATATACAGTTGATTATTCAGTGGATAACAGAAATGTATAATGAGAGTTCTTCATTATGATTAAAGTAGGGGAATGAAAAATTATTAAATTACATAGATTGAGGGGATATACGATGTGGATCCTAAATATATTAGTTTTATTTTATTTTTACTTTTTTTAGATTGTTTATTATATATCGGCCTAGAGAAAATTAAGGATGATAATGATGTATAATGTAAAATAAAATAGGTGGTAAGCTGAAAATGGAAATAATGGGGGATAAAGAATTGAAAATATATATGTGGGTGAAATGATATTGAGATGGAATTAATGAACTGAAATATGAAATGGAAATTTATTTAAAGATAAGTGGAATGGATAACGATATGAGCTGATATTATACAAGATAGGTGGAAATGTAAGTATGACTATGTATAAATGTTGTAATGGAATCACGTTGCTCATGTGAAGAGATGTATAAAAATAAAAATAAAAAACTCTTTAAAAAAAATATTGAACAGGGCACATCATGTACGGCTTGAAGAGAAGCTGTACTCAAGTTCTTTTGAAAGTAGATAAAGCTGTTGAGCAATCTAGGGTCCTGACAAAGGCAGTCTGAGACAGTGCTTACCCTTTATTTAGTGAAATAAGATTGGGAAAAGCCAGGAATAGAAAAGCAAGACACGTTTCTCCATATTTTGCCTTTCTAAATTCATTGAAACTTTAGAAGTGGGTTGCTGGGTTCCTGGGTTCCTCTTTGTCACTTGCTAATCTGAAAAGTATGCTGTTTCTCTTTCATCAGAAATTTGAGATGGTGGAAAGTTTGAGCCAATCAAGACATATGCACTTTATCTAACCTATACACATATTAATATATACAAACATATGCCTTTTATGGATAGGAAATCACATGAAAAAAGGCAATTTTATACAATACTAAGATTGGCCACCATAAATACAGAATATCCAGACTGTAAAATGTTGTAAAATATTGCAAACATGGAACACAACTAACCTAATTTAGTTGAACTTACATTTAACTAAAACAGTGTTTATGATTCCTTGCTCCCTTATATCTCCTTCTCTTACATTAAACATAATAAGTTCATGACAATGATGGAGATTGCACTCAAGATTTAAGGAGAAAATCAAGTACCCCAAAGGTTGCAAATTATATACCCCAGGAGTTTTTGATAGGTTTAGCAGAATACGAATGGAATGAATACATTGATTAATTGGTTCTAATCTTCTACATAACAATAACCATTAAAACAAAATCGGTGGATGGCCTCACTTTTAGTGAAGTATACCATGAATACAAAATAAGGGGGAAACTATCATAGATTATTGTGATTATCCTTCTGACTCACCCATTTGCCATGCCAACAAATTGAGAAATATGTATATAATGTGTCCTTTATCTTAGTCCTTTCATTGTGGTGAAAACTGCAGATTGACTTTAATTTAAAGTAAACACGCTCTACTCTACAAACACTTGGTTTTTAGGCAAAGAAACTAAACTGTAAGACAAGGCGTTGAAAGCAATATGTTAAGATTTCACGGATTAATGAAAAGAAACATCAAGTGAGAGCAAACCTCCTCTTTCTTCATGCTGTCTATCATCACAGCAGACATTTGCTCATTCATCTGAAGTAACCCAGCAAGAAAGCATAAAAGATTACTGAGTGTCAGCCTACCATATTTTTGGATAAAATTAACTTTATAACTTGTGGTCTTAAAATGCAATTAAAATGACACACTGCACTTAAATGAACAGCAGTGCTTACATATTCATTCTATAGTCCAGCCATCCAGTCTTACGGATACATTTTGTATGCATGGTCTGGTAGTCTGTATAATCTATGTAGATGTGTGGTTATTAATCATCCCAAGGCACAATGCTTTAGAATCTCTTAATAGATTAGATTTGACTCAAGATAGGCTTTGAGGAAAGCCTGTTTAAAAACCCAATTTGAGCTGAAGATACATTTGAAAATAGAACAAGATACAGGTCACTGTGGAATCAGTATGTGGTTAATAATATTTTGGTTGAACTTGATCTTGCCTTAGCCATGAAAGCCAGCTGGATGAACTTGGGCCAGTATCAGTCACGTCACAGGTTTCTTGCTGTAACGAAAATAGGAGGAGAAAGAAGTAGCAGATGTGTCCCACCTTCAGTTGTCTATAGAATAATAAAGGCAGAATATAATATAAGTAATTAAAATGCTAATTGTGCTATCTTTGTTCACCTACAAATATCTTTGTGATTGTACGTGAGGAATTCCTCACAATGGCATACAGACAACCTGATTAACGTTTTCTTTCAAACTGTTTGTAAAGTGTTTAAAAAAAACAAAAAACACTAATTTTTAAGTATTTTTTAAGGATCTTTGCTTCTTAAATTCAGAAAATTATTGAAGAATATATAAACATGCAGGTAGAACAACAGCTTTTAAAAAAACCTTTTTTTTCCTCAAACATATTTCAACATTAGTACTTATTTAAACTTTCATTTTATAAGCTAGATGTCAGTGATTTAGTAGATGTCAGTAGAAACATTTTTTTCTTTACAAATTTCCTCTTTTTTATTACAAAACATCATTTTTCAGGTATCTGAAATAAACCATTTTTTTCACAGCCCAAAAATAGCCCATAGGTTACTGGGAAGCTGAGTAGACTCCTCCATTGTAACAGTGAGGATATAGGCAGGTCTAGAAGATTGCAGCACTAAGCATTGGCCTAATTTCAGGGATGGTCCTTCCCCTGCAAAGCAGCCAATAAATAGCTGAGGTTAGCCTGCAGCCTGTTGAAGGTCCTCTATCCCAAAAAGGAGTGCCTTGAGCTGACATGGGGAGGAGATGTATACTTTTGCAGCAGAGCAGAAATGTACAAGAATGTTTCCAAGTGTGGAGTATCCATATAGGGTGGCTCCCAAAATGGTTGCAAATCTAATCTGATGATAGAGCAAGAGATATATCCAGATGTGCTGTGAGTTAGCAGTGTTTTCCCTCCTCTCTCTTAACTTAGTATATTCCACCTGACTAGTTTTTATAGGCCCTATATATAAATGTTATTCTGTGCCAGATGTTCATTACACTATTCTGACATATAATATATCAGATGAGGTTGATGTATTAAGGTTTGTTCAACAAAGTCTAAAATGTTAAAACTCTAAGAAGTGATGATAAGGTCTTCCTTAAATGATAATTCATTACTCTAGCTGAAAAGATAGATAGCAGTAACTCAATAATGATTTAAACTATGGATACTGTCAACGTAGATAAATGGGGGGAATAGGCATTGTTGGAAGAAGAAATAAAATTGATAAAAGAAAAATATATCTGAAGCAATTCATTCATACCAACTACAAAATCAAAATACCTTTTCGATAAATGCATATCTATTCAAACAAGAAATAAGAAAAGAACTGGAATCCAGCTCAGCATTCAAATTAAGATACCAAATTAAAGTCTATTGGGCTTCTCAATTAACCTCTGCAAAACCTACTATATAAAACAGTTAATACGAGTTCAAGAAATATGCTAATTTAAGGTTAGGTTCATAATGGGATTGACACAAATGACACAATTTGCATAATTTGCTGATGACATCATGACTTGTATGACATCATATTAGATATCCATGAACAGAATGTTAAATGTATTAAAATAGTGAAAATAAAATCAAGTTGGAAATGGCAATAAACAAATATAAGGCTACAGTTCTATATAGGAATGTTTTCTCTATACATAGCATCTAAATTTACTATTCAATTATAAATATATTATCAGTGGGACAGTACATTTTAAATGTACATTTCCAATATTGAATCTGATCTCATATTATTTTCTCATAGAAAATAAATCTTCCAGGTGAAGAGAAAAACATGAATCAAGAATCACACAGGAAGACACCTACAACTAAAATCCATTTATGTTGAACAGCAAACCAAGATAAAGGCAATTCCTTCATCTTTACTATCTATAAATTTTGATCCCTCTGACAGGGTGTGGAGTGTATGTGAGAGGGCAAATTTGCCTGCCTCTCACCAGGGTAATTGTCTACTTGTTAGTGTCTCTGCTCATATAAATGCATGTTCTGCAGAATGTAGGCAAGCATTTTTCTGGAAAGTGAGCAACAGACCAAGAAATTTTAAATGGGGCCAAATGAGGGATAGTTGAAAGAAAGCTGTTCGTTTAAAGGAGTGGCTGCTGGTTATCAGAACATCAATACGATACATGATGGCTGGAGAAGAAAAGGGCAGAAAGAGAAGGAGGGAAGGAAATGGAAATCCATAGTCACAAAGTCTACCAAAAAGTTGCATCTCAAGATGCAAAAAAAAAAAAAATCCAAGCAGAGAGAGGATAAGGTGGTGAGGTTACTGTTGGAGGTGTGGATGCATATAATCAAGATGGGAGCAGGCAAACTGTAATCAACAATCCAACAACCTAAAATCTCTTTCTAAGAGAAAGAGAGGAAAAGATGAGCAACTGCTATCCTATTAGAAGCAAATGATCTTCTGTTGCTTATTCCTGACTAATTGTTACAGGAATAATCTAAAAGAAGCAAAGCAAAAAAGCAGGGAAAAGAAAAGAAAAGGTACTAAGAATCAAGTGAGAATCGATTTGCAAAGCAATAAAATAATTATTACCAAGCATCAGGAAAGAGTGAATACCAGAAGATAAAAAAGTTGTTAAGTACAAAGGAAGTTTCATATTTAAGACTGAAGTCCAACTATAGTAAAATAAGTTGAAATAAGGTACAAAAGGAACAAGTCTTTAAAATGAAGAAAGAGAAGGTTTCAAAGTGACACAGATAAGAAATCAGCACCTTTAGTGTGAGAACATTTAATATGACTAATTATGCCATAAAACTCTTTTATAATAAAACTCTGATCTCCTGCCAGATTGCCATCTTCCTTTGTAAAACACCATGTCTTGCTATAAAAGACAGCAAGCTATAAGTAGAAGGAATATAGCAGAAATTCATACTACATCAGAAATGTATTCCTTCAATATTAGATTTTATTCACTATGTATTAATGGGATAGGAAAATAGAAAAGAATGACACCAAACGAAGGAGGTCCTTGTCATCTCCCTTCAAAATGTTTACTGGAATCTAACTTTCTCTATTTTTATTCCACAACAATGATAACTAGACATATTATTTTATTGAAACACTTCCAGTATTCTGAAGTTTCCTTGAAAAAAATAGATGGTCATTGTTCTGTTAACATATAAGATACTGTATATTATGGAAAGATTCTGAATAATGCAATTAATCATGATCAAAGATAAGTCTTGATAGCTTGCCTGTAGTAGAAAAGAAAAACTCATAAAAAAGAATATTT
This sequence comes from Ophiophagus hannah, assembly GCA_000516915.1. NCBI lineage: Eukaryota > Metazoa > Chordata > Lepidosauria > Squamata > Elapidae > Ophiophagus > Ophiophagus hannah. Next base: position 175,127 of record AZIM01002435.1, read on the forward strand.
ATAATATTCCAGAGTAATAAATCAAGAGAGATTCCTACAGGAATGTCCTGTTTTGTTCATCTTGTTCATCTCTTCCATCTTAATATCTTCAACATGTCTGTTTTTATCACATATATGGAAGGAATAAATTTATAAGAAATCTTTTGATTCAGAAGGTTGTGAACTTAAAGAAAAAAGCTTGACTGATTCATAGAAAGGCACAAGGTACTAATTCTTCTAGGATTTCCAGATATAAATGAAAAGAACAGAGAAATCTTTTTGTTGTCGTTGTTTCTGGATTTCAATTAAAACAATGTGTGGATTTGAAAGGAATACACGTACACACACACACACACACACACACACACACACACAAATGGAGTTTAATGGTAATGTATAGCAGACAGCTAATACTTTTATTATCTGTAAATGGAATAGAAACTCAGTAAGTAAACTCTTAAAACCCCAAATCCATAAAAATCACAAACTTCATGTTTTCTGTTACTATTTTCTTTTAATCTTATGGTTAGTATTTATTTCACTAGAACCACAAACCTCATAATTTCACTTTAATGTTACAAATGACAAGTATCCATAAGGCCCTTTTGGAATAAATTCTGTTTTTTAATAAAATTACAGCTGTAAATGTACACCCTTGGCTATTTCTTTCTTCAGATTGTCCTTTTCCAAGAAACTGATTATTCCAGACTTAGTCTAATGTGCCAACATATTTAAATATAGCATGTATAAATTGATGCAAACTGTTTTAATAAAACCAAGAGAAAGCATGCTTTTGTTATACATTATGCAACTTTTTCTATTAAAGGCAGATTTTTACATAATTTGTCCTAGCAAAATCTATATTATATTCTGTATTTTCCTAAAAACAGATTTATATCTTTTCCAAATATTTATTGTTTCCTATAAAACAATGTCAATAAATCTACAAATATCCAAAGTAATTTAACAGTTATTTAAATGTAATTAATTAATTTAACACTAGATGCTAGAGGCCTCTTAGTGTTACTGTTTTCTATGCAGTAGTCAAGTTCATATTGGATTTCTTTGATATATCTACTTTAAATAAATTGCTCAAGCCAGAAAAGAGCAAAACATAGTATTGAAGAATGTCATAAAACCTAATATTATACAAACCTGCAGATGCATTAGCACATATTTTAGACTGAGAATGAACAGAAAATAGTGCCAATTTTCTGCCTGTAGACAAATATCAAAGGTAGTTGATAATGGCCTTTTAATAAACTGACTCAACTGTACTTGATAGTGAGCATTTATCAACAAAGAGGTTTTCTTATGACAAATACATTTATATTTTTATGAAACCAATATCCCTGGCATGATATGTTTAGTATCTAGTTATTACAAGGTAAGGAAATTTGTTAGAGATCACTAAGAATAAAATCTTAAATATAACACAACCATGATTTGATGGACCATTGGGGGGAAGGGGCATTCATGATATCCAAGTATACATTAAATCTGAACCATTTAATTGCCTAATTACATAAATGATGGTTTTACATCATTTGCATTATTCAAATGGCATAATGCAACATAAATAGTATAAATTATGCTGGTTGTCTGGACTGCTTTACAGAGCAAAGTAAAATTTTGTCCATTGCCTCCAAAATAGGTTTGGAAAATTGAGGTTTCACTGTATTTTCACTGTATTTCATGCAACACAAGTAGCTTTGTAGATCATTTTGAAAATTATGTCCAAGCTTAAGTCAGAAAATCAAAAAATTAGAAGCAAATATGCATTGTTTATTTTCTATAAAAGAAGTGAGCAGGCTTCACAATGAGGGCCAAAATGATATTTTTCTGAGAAGTCTAAATCTCACATGTTTTGCCATATATCAATCAACAATTTTAGTTATTTTGTTGAAGAATTCTACTTTCTGTTTTTATCAGCATAAAAATGTGGGGGAAATGCTGCTTGGTCTTGGTGTTAGGAAATACTACTGGTCTAGAAATTGAACAAAAATTTCATTTTCTGCAAATTGTGTTATTTTTTTTAAGTTTCTAATTTTTTTCTAACTGATGACACAATTGGAGCTGTGAATTACAAGCTGGTTTGGAAACTTTCTCTGAAGCCAGTAAGCTTTTCCACTACTCAGTAACACAACCCAAGCCAGACTTCCCTGGTACAAATAATCAACCTTTAATGGAGTGGAACTCGCTGGGAATGTTTTTATTTTGATGCAGGTCAGAGGTAATGAGACATGTAATCATCAGGAATGCAGAGGATGACAAGTATGCTTCCATTAATGAACATTATGGATTGTCCTTTTCACTTTGGACTTTTTTCAGCACTAAGGACTCTGAAAGAATGCCAGCAAGTTGACAAAAAAACTGAACCACCTGCCGTGAAGCTATTTCATGCCACATTCAATAAAAATGCTCACATTAAGAAAGGAAGTAGAAATAAGCATATAGGTCACATTTTCAGAGAAGGAAAGGCATCAATCTAAAGAGACACATGTGTGCCCACTTAACATCTGCAAAGTCCAAGCTTATCAAGTTTTGGATTCTCTCAGCAAGGTAGAAAGTCAGATGAAAAAAATCATATAGTACCTATAACAAACTTATTTTCTTTATATGTCATCAGGTTCATATTATAAACATATAGTACTACCAAGAAGAACATGCAAATTAATACATTCTTAACATTTCTATTGAACTAGATTTTAGATGTTTATAACTTGCATATATTTTACACATTTTTCTTAAGATGTTTCTTTTTGCCTCTTTTTTGTTCTTCCTCCTTTATTTATCTCCAGGTTTCTTCTAAGAGGTCAGTAAACAAGAAATTGAATCAGAGTTCATTCGCTTCTATTGTACTTTATTTTATCAGGCTTCAAATTTAGCCCAGTGACATGGTTGACCTGTATGAAGGTCATTACAATCAAAAGACTAACAGCATCAAAATAAGCCAGACTAACACAAAGACAACAGCACACAGCAGCAGAAAAGAAAAAATTGGATATAAAATATATATAAAATATATAAATTCTGTTGTATTATCCAAAGCTCCTCAGGTAGGAGAGCAACCAGTGGGCTAAAACTTTACAAGTGGAAATCCAGTCTTGAGATAAGGAAGAATTTCCTGACGAGGTTTTTATATATATATTTTATTTTATTCACAAACTCCAAAGAAAGGAAAAATATACAAGAACAAAGCAAAGCTAAACAAGAGAATTTTCAAAATGTGGATTAAAAAACCACATATCCTGACCATAAGAGTTATTAATGGAAAAATCTGTTCCCTAAAGTTGCGAAGTTTCCATCACTGGGAGTTTCCAGGCATTGTGTAGGATGGTATTTTCACTGAGCAGGAGTTTGACTAGAAAGCCTCTAGCATCCTTTCCTTATGATTTTAAGCAACTTGGGTTCCAGTTATAAGGTTGCATCTGGCATAAATTTGAAATTAGGGAGTGTTGGTCTCCATAAAATTAAATTTCACTTATTATAGTATGTGTGGTGGTTTATTTTTATTTATTTAGCATATGGCATGTGTTAGCCAGGGATCACAGAGGTGGCTGGCTGACTCTGTGAAAGGAATTTTTATGGGCTGTGTTATCTTTACCCATGGGATGCCTGAATGTCGGTAGGCAATCGGGGGAGGCTCCTTTCTTATCCCTCCGAAGTTTATTTGCTCATGGGAATTGAGCTGCTGACCTGCCAGCCTCAGTGGTGAGCAAGCCCAGGGTCTTACCACATGAACCACCACGGCCCCTGAGTGGTGGTGTGGTGGTAATTGAGTTCTATGGAAAAGTTTCTGCAATTATTTTTGCAGTAGGGATAATATTTCCTTCTGAATGGAAGAACTTAACACTGGTTACAACACATCTTTGTACTATCTATACTGGGTATTCAAAGTAAATTCTCTTCCTGCACAAGGCATGAAAATCTATGCCTAAACATTTAAAATTCAATTAGGTTATCCTGAATTTCCCAGCTTCTTAATCTAGATCTTTTTTAAAAAAAAATCTATTTTTCTGGTCATTATCCTATGTGTGGTTGTTAGAACAGAACTGAAATAGGGTTCTCAGTGTTTATCTAGGGCCATTTTGAGATTGAAATAAAAATCATATATAGCAAGATTGAAAGCCATTTATCTTTCTTAGGAAATGGAGATCAATTTCATGTATTTGCTTAGCAAGGAAGTTAATATAAAATGTAAACAGCAAGAAGACCAATAGGCAACTCCGTTTGGTATTGGAACAGAGTTTATAAGAGTCCTCTGCTGATAATACCTTATATGCGAGTCTTTATTTTCATATAATTGCAGAAATAGACATATATCGGTGTTTGTAAAAAAAAAAAAAAAAGGAAGCAATTTCCCTGGAAATAGAATTAAAATTTTACTTTATTAAAGCCAGCAAAGGCTACATAAATTGATGTGGAGATGTGCATTTGTGCACCATGTGTACATGCCCCTGATCAATTCTGGATCATCCTACTTAGAAGCCTCCTTGCTCTTAAATCAATATTTTTTTCCTGTTCTCTTGTATCCTGCATCTTTCAGTATAGCCTGAAGTGTACATTACTTATTATACTTATTAAATGTAAAAGACAGTTATTAACAGATCTGCTCTGATACATTTAAAAAAAGATAAATGCTAATATTGAGTTATTTGTATGAGATGCACTTTATTAATTGAGTGAAAAGCAAAGCCAGATTTGGTATCGAATTTAAAATCTACTGTACTTCAATCTAATCTAATAATTTTATGTATTTCATGAAGTATACTGCAGCTCATGAATTCTTAAGCCTTTTGATAAAATTAAAAAAAAAATTGATACCAGACTCCTGATTCTTAATCACCTCCAGGAATTTTGTCACCTTTCAGCTGACCTAGCAGATTTATGATTTCAGAAGCTAAAACAAATGGTCAGTCAGGTAAAGGATACCTCAATGCATGTGTAGATATTGTGGGATGATGTAATATACCAAAAGTTTGATTCCTAAGCTGTGGAAGTAATATGGCAGATCTACCACAGAGAGATCAGAGAGCCTAAATAAAGCTGAGAATTATTCATCCTATGCATCTCTAACAAGTAGACCATCTGAGAGAACTATCAACCAGTGGTGGGATTCAGCCAGTTCGCACCACTTCGGGAGAACCGGTTGTTAACTTTCTGAGCAGTTTGGTGAACTGGTTGTTGGAAAAAATCATTAGGGCAGAGAACCAGTTGTTAAATTATCAACCCAGCACTTCTATCAACCCAGTGATGGTGGAATTGCTAAGGTTTTCTGAGAAGAGGAATTTGATTCTTTTTTTCACCACACAGAAAGCCAAGAACTGCAGATGTAGAAGTAAGTAACTATATTGCAAATGTGCTGGTCCTTTAAAATATATTCTGTCTTCAAGACTATTGAGTTTGCTTCAGTGTTCTCAAGGCAGCAGCTTCTCATTGGACAAATAGTTATCACATTGAATTGAATAATATAATACTGTTTTAAAGTTGCATGAATATGTGTGTGATCATGTTTATATATTTATTTTATTTATTAATTAAATTCATTAGCCACCTATCGCATTGTGACTCTGGTGTAAATGTTCTCCAATAGATTCACCAGGTTTTAATTTCAAACCATGAAATTCAGTTAAGAGCAATTCTCGTAAATCTTGTATTGTATGCACTTCGCCAGCAGATGGTGCTACAACATTAGAAATCGCAGAAGCTCTTGCTTTTTCAGCA
>AZIM01002436.1:266596-279174 GCA_000516915.1 Ophiophagus hannah
CCCATTGGAGAAGTCACATCCAGGGGGTGGGGGAAAACTAGGGTCAAGGGGGAAATGTATGATGTGATTTAGTATCGGCTGCACCCAGCCATGCACCAACATGGCAATTTCTAGTAAATCAATTTACTTTTTCTGAGATGTGGCTAGAGACTTTTGATTTGNNTGAGGGTGGATTTGTTGGAGCCCTGATACTCTATGATTCTCAACTCCTACTGTCAAAAGATAGATCACTATGTTAAAGAAAATAATCTGTAGGGCTCATTCATATACTTCTCATAGATACAAGATGGGCCAACCACATTTTATAAATCTTGACATTTGCAACATGCAGTGTTGTTGATCAAGACCTTTTTCCAAGATGTTCCATCCTATATAGCCACTTCCTGGTTTCGTAGTTTCCTTTCTCAATTTTAAGAATCACTTCCCCCCACCTTTCCTAGGTTTTTCTTTTTATATTTTAAATAATTCTCCTAGTCTGTAATGATAAAGATACAAGATCTAATCCTTTCATGAGACAAAATGCTAGCATGAACCAAGGGACCTTGGGCAGAGAGAAGCTTTGTTAAGGCAAGCAATCTAATGAGACTTTCCTCTCAGTTTCCTTGAACCAAGGGTAGGTAGTCCTCAATTTATGATAATAGGGACCAGAACTCCTGTCATTAACTATAATGTCATTAAGTGAATCACGCCAGAGGAGCATGATGGCTTTCATGGTTACATCACTGGACTGGAGGTAAGCAAGTCCATGTTCGAGACCCGAGTGCTGCTATGGGATGGGGTGAGCTCTCGTCCTTCACTCCAGCTCTAGCCATGAAAGGAGCCTCCAGTGCTTCTACCCTTACCCGGCAGGAGCTGGAACAAAGGACAAGAGCTCACCGCAGCAGCTCTCAGGTTGTAAATGGGAATGATTCACTTTTGTACACATGCCAGAAGCACCGAGGCACTTCCAAGTTGAAAAGATTAGTTGCAATTAGGGGGCCAATAGTGTTGTCACCGGCTAATCCTTTCAACCCAGAAATGCCTCAGTGCTTCTGACGTGAGTGCAAAAGTGAATCATGTCCATTTACAACCTTTTTTTGCCACAGTTGTTAAGCAAATCAGATGGTTGTTAAACAAATGTAGGTTTTCACACTGACTTTGGTTGTTGGAAGCCCTTTGGGAAGGTCACAAATGGCAATTGCATGGCTCCCAGATGTTGCAATTGTTATAAAAAAAACAGGCTGCTTGCTAAGCAGTCAAATTTTAATCATGTGATCATGGAAATGCTGTGATAGTCATAAGTGAAAGGACCAGTCATAAATCTTCTTTTCAGCATCGTCATAATCTCAAACAGTCATTAAATAAATGTGTCGGGGTAATGACCAGCTGCTGTAAGTCTGTAAACCAAAATGATGACGTAAGGATGAGTCAGCAGGGTTACTGCCACTTTAAGAAGATGTCTATATAAAGGCCATGAGAGGGTATATCTCTCTCTTTGTGTTCTATCTCCATTGTAGTTCTCCGTGCAGAGCAATGAAGACCGATTGCTTGCCTGGTATGTGCCTAACACGTACATTTATGTATATAGCAGTCTTGTATATAATCCACTGTTATAAGACAAAGCCTCTGTGTGCTGTGTTGTCTCACAATAGTAGTCACACTGCAAACACTCTGACAAAATGGTTGTAAGTTGATTGACTACCAGTAGGTCTTGTACAGACTGGTGATGAGAGACCAGTAAGATGGAGTCAGTTTCCTATTCGTGTTTCTTTAATGCCTAGACTGCAGTAATTTTTCCTGTGATGCGGTTTTCCTTATCATACAATAGAGATTTATCTACTTTTTTCCTATCATGCTAGGTTTTCCCTAGTGTCGCCCAAAAACTGAATCATATAACCAGAAGTGGGCAACCTGCAGGATAACAATATTCTGCTTTGCTTATTAGTGTACAAAATTTAATTTAGGCTGGTACAGTTAAAGCTGCAGATATAATCCTGTATCGTGCTAGCTCAGAGATCCAGAAGGGAACAAAAAAAACCATTACTAAATGTTTCAATTCAGGAATATATGATAAATCCCCCTAACAAACATAAAAATATATAGGGATGGTTAACAGAAGTGTCATAAATTGCATTTTGATGACATGGAGGAAATTAACTTGCAAACAGTAATGGATAAAGTACAGAAATCACTTTATTGAAAGAAAATAGTGAATTTACAACTCAAAGCTTTAATGGGGGACCAGAATAGAATCATCATGATTCCCCTGAGTATCAGTTGGTTCTGTAACTTGATACAGTTGTACCAGGTCCTACTTTTCCTTGCCCAAGCCATGAATCTTCTTTAAAAGGAACCACTTTTAGCAAATAGCTCATGTTTCTGTCAAAACAGGTGGGTTTTGCATAGCATAGAACAGAGCAGAACAGAATAGAATTGGAAGGGACCTTGGAGGTCTTCTAATCAAGCCCCCTGCCAAAGCAGGAGAACCTATAGCATTTCAGATAAATGACTTTCCAGCCTCTTCTTAAAACCTCCAGTGATAGAGCACCCACGATTTCTGGAAGGAAGCTGTTCCACNAGCTGTTCCACTGGTTAATTGTCCTCACAGTTAGGAAATTTCTCCTTAATTCCAGGTTGCTTCTCTCTTTGGTTAGCTTCCAACCACTATTTCTTGTCCTGCCCTCAGGTGCTTTGGAGAATAATTTGATCCCCTCTTCTTTGTGGAAGCCCCTCAAATACTGGAATACTGCTATCATGTCACCCCCTAATTCTTCTTTTCTTTAGATAGCCAAACCCAAGTCCTGCAGCCATTCTTCTGTAGCACCACTCAAATCAAGGTTCTTGGGCATACGTTTCTAACCATCAGCAGCTTAGAACCACCAGCCATGGGAAGCCACAGCTAGGGCTCAAAATTCACACTTACAATTTTGTATTTTGCCAAACGTCATGCAGTAAACTCTTCCTGGTTGCTACAAAGGTTTTCAGAGCTAAGGTCATTTAATGGTACACTACTATCAAGACTTAACTCCAAATAAGGCAGTACTACCTAAATTTCTCAGAGTTTTGCTATGAGTGCTCTACTATGTATTGAACTTATAGCCGAGACTAAAATTTGGCCTTGTTTCTATAGCAACCTGTGGCTTTGCTGCCTGAAATGCTGGCTTAAGTTACTAGTTTTGGTAAATTGCTGATTCTTCTGTGTCGATTTTATATCATGGAAGGATAATCTCCTTATATATCTACAACATCACGGGCCATCAACCCACTACGCCACTTGAACCTGAGAACCCCTGGTCTGAAACAAAGATCCTCAATGTAGATATTCAGAAGGTCCCATGTAAAACATCACCCATAAACGTATGGACCTGCTTGGGAAGCCATTCTTCCATGTTAAAAATTTAGCAAATATTCTCTATCCATTTGTAGAACACCAAGTACACTCACCTGGTATAAAATGCTGCTCTCTGTACTATCTGAAGTTCTTGCATGAGAAAGACTTTGTCTTTGTTTTCTGGAAAAACATGAAAACATGCTTCATGTGATTTTGTGCTGCTCATTCTACGCAAAGTGGCATATTAGTTAATAATGCCTCTCTTGGCCACTATTGTACCATCTTAGGGGAGAAAAATACTTTTCAAGTATTTCCAGAGCACTTGCTTAAATTTTTGCATTTGCTTTTCCTTAAACACTTAGTTTAGTACAATATTTTATGTAAAGAGTTATTCAACTTTCTTGATGTATATAGCAAATGTTATCGTTCACTAGAAATATTGTTTTGATCAGTGATCATAAAATATTCATATTTCTTCAGATTAGCAGGTAAATTTCATTTCAGTACTAATCTAACTGAGAATGTGCTTGAAATTACATTGTCTTCCAGAGGAAAATTGCCACACCTAAAAACAGGTGCTTTTTCTTCACCTACAGCACCTGCTATCTGATGTATGGTTAGACTGGTTCTGAATAATCAGGTAGATGAGATATAACTCACAAACAGACTCAGTTTACATTTTCCTCTGTATTCCAATAGAAGCAGCCCTCACCTTGTCAAATATGCATCTATGATTTGCACTCCTGGTCTGTGCTTCAGATATCCTGCTACTCCCAGGAGTTAAATATCTCTTCCGAAAGAGAAGATTTCCTGAGATTAACATATGATTAGTATTTGGAGCTGATTATGCTTTGGCATGTTTCCTCATTATTTTCTTTTTAAAGAAAGCAGAGCAAAATAGGAAGGGTAGGGTAATGGAGTTGAAATGAGCAATGACAATTCATCTGCATCTATCTGGAACCATAACAATGTGAAATAACCCACATGATGAAGCCACTAGACAGATGTACACCAATCACCCATAATGGGAAAAATAAAGCCTCAAAGTCGTGACAGGTTGCAGCACAATCAAACATTCAAATAGCTCATAATGCTAATGAAAACAGCTTCATTGAGAAGCTGATATTTGGACTGCTAGATTGGGTATTATTAAGAGATAGAGCACATATAGAAGATGACAGAAGTTCCACAGAGCTTCTGAAATACACAGTTAATCCTATTCAGGCTTTATCACCTCAAAAGTGTCTACTCTTGCAGTCTTGGTTGTTGGAAAGTACCCATCCTCACTGCTTCCAATCAGTTTGTAGGGAAGGATGAAAGCCTCTTGATAACGTGAGGAAGGTGATTTTTCATGAGAGAAACTACCTAGTAGTGAATAGGAATCAGGATTTCATAACCTGGTTGTCCAAGTTATAACTCTATCTGTCAGAAAAAGAAGTTCTTCTATTTTTTTTGAAGAAATCAATAAACCATCAAAGTTCTTTAATTGACTATTGTAGGAAATCAGAGAAGGCCTCCTTGTCTTTTCCAGCATGGGGAACAGAGGTATCCACATGGAGATAAAAAAAGACAAGATAGTGGCCACAACCATGTAATCAAAATCTGCCCATTTATGTGTGTCACAATGAACTTATAAAGAGGTGGGACTCTGATCACTTGCTTGCGGTCATGATTTTTGTTACCCACTTTTAAAAAGGAGAGTATTTGTAGCTCAGGATTGAAATGCGAGGTCTTTGATGCTCTCTGAGCTTGTTTTTCTTGCAGACATTTCATTACCCAAACTAGGTAACATTATCAGTGTTAGTAGGAAATGGAATTTGCTCTCAATTTATATTCTAGTGATGTGCCTTGTTGGTGATGGTGGGAGTGGTCTTGGAGTTGACTGTAAGTCACCTAGAATTGCCTAGAATGGACAGCATAGAAGTCTAGTAATAAAAAATAATTTTGGATGAAAATGCATACATGGTTGGAAAAATGTTAAGGCAGCATATAGACTACTAACCAGAATTATTTTTGTTACATATCATACCAGAAAAATACGATAAGGGGAAAGTATATTTAATATTACATGTTTTGACAGCAGCAAGAATTGTATTTGTGCAATACTGGAAAAATGAGGAAACACCTACAGAAGAAGACATAATTAAAAAAACATTAGACTGTGCAGAAATAGACAGATTAACAATGAAGGTAAAAGAAAAAGAAGACATAGAATATTTTCAGACTTGGGACTTGTTTTATCAATGGTTGGACAATAGAGGTAGAAATTAGGAGTTTAATTCTGTAAACAAACTGCCCCAGACAGTACGCTGTTCATTAATTATATACAAAGAGAAAATGAATTTTTTTTTTAAAGTCTAGTAATAAAACAAAAAATAAAATAAGAATTTATTTCAGAGGTTAAAAAAAAACTCCCCCAGGAGCATGAAAGTTCTTCTGCTACTTGAATGTGGCTAGGAAGGAAGAAAAAAGCTAGAAGGAAGAAGATGACAAGTAGCTAGTAGAAGGAGTAAGGCTGAAAAGCTGGACTTTAATCCAATCAATTGGTTATAAAAAGACATTTGCCTTCAGAATTTGCCTCTAAGCAAAGATTTCCTAAGATTTGGCAAGAAAGGTAGGGGACGTTCCCCCCACCATGCATATATGAGTTCAAAGAATTTAATATGATGGGCAAATGTCATCACACACATGTAAACAAGTAGCTCATACTCATCAATCGCAGCGATTCTTCATCTGCCAAGTCTATTTGTTCTTGCATACTCAATTATCCAGATCACAAAGAATAGCTGGGAAAAGCACTTTGACTTTTGAATTCCACAAAACATGGTTTTTACAAAAATTATATTCCAAAAGCAAAGATTTCGCTAAAACAAAATAAGCAAAGCAGTCCCAACTAATCTACCTTTTCTGGGCTTTGGGAAAGAAAAATGAAACAAGGAGCACTTGTAATCAAAATAAAATTGAAATCTGTAGTTTCATTCCCTTGCCAGATGTGATATGTTTGCTAATAGAGTTCCCCCATCCAATCTATGCTTATCAGTGACTAATTAATTTATCATCTTTAAAATAACAACAGGCATGAAATGCTTGGAAGAGAAATGAACACCAACCTCTAATAACCGTGAAAAGAACGGGGCTTCTCAAAGAAATTATGAATGCTACAGCAAAACAGTTATTGTAACCAATTCCCACAAGCTAAGTGTTTTTAATCTAATAATTGCATTTTGCAATACGTCTGTCAACACACCCACCCACAAGAAACAGCTTCTAAACCACACACAGGCGATAAGAGCAACAGACTCTGCATTGTGATCATGTATACCTACAATAGTACATTAGTCTTATCAAAAACAGTGAATTTTTTTCTTCACAATATGTTTGCACAGGCATCATAAACCCAGCTACAATTTATTTCAATATACAGTTTGCTTCTTCAGATTGTCAGATGCCAAAGGTGAGATGACAAAAATTATGGATCATTGTATGCCCAGAAAAGCTTTGATGCTTTTCTTCAAGATACAAGCACAAATTAGTTTTGAAATAAAAAAGGCTTTTCAAAGGAGTTGTGATAGTATTGTGAGGCAGCTTTCTTTCTTTCTTTTAACAAAGAATCACACTGTTTGTGTCTGAATTCTTAAAGCGAACTCTGAAAAATAAAGGAGAGGAACTAGAGGTGTTTAAGATAGAGGAAAGAAAATACATGATAAGGAAGGTTGACCTACAAAAGAACCCAAGGAATGTTTTTACACAACCTGGTATGATGGCCAGATATTCAGTTCACTGTAAAGCATGGAAAGAGCCAGTTTGGTCTAGTGGTTGAGACACTGCACTAGAAAGCAGGAGGCTGTGGCTGTGAGTTCTAGTTAGTCCCACTCCCACCTTATTAGTCATGAAAGCTAGCTGGGTGACCTTGAACCAGTCATTCTCTCTCAGTCCAAATTACCTCACAGATTTGTAGTTCTGGGGAAAATAAGAGAGGAAGGTGTTTAAATATTTTCACCAAGTTATTACAAAAAAAATAAAATAAAGGCAAGATAAAAAACCAATAATCCAGAGATTATGGCAGGTATTATTATTATTATTATTATNTGGCAGGTATTATTATTATTATTATATATTTTTATTTATACAGCACCATTTTGCATAGAAAGCATTCAGTGTGACTAAAAATTAAAATGAGGAGGAGTTGAGGAAGGGGAAGAGGCCAGTTTGATGTAGTGGTGAAGATGCTGGCCTAGAAACTAAAAACTAGGAGGTGATGAGTTCTAGATCTTCCTTAAATATGAAAATTGGCAGGGTGACTTTGGGCTAATTCTCCTCTTTCAACCCACACACCTACAGGGTGGTTGTTGAAGGGGAAATAGGAGGCAGATGTATAGGTAATCCTCAACATAAAACAGTTCATTTAGTGACTGTGCAAAGTTACAACGGCATTGAAAAAAGTGACTTATGGCTGTTTTTCACACTTACAAACATTGTAGTATCCCTGAGGTCAGGCAATCAAAATCCAGACATTTGGCAACTGGTTGGTATTTATGATGGTTGCAGTGTTCTGGGGTCATGTGATCAGCTTTTGCAATCTTCTGGCAAGCAAAATCAATGGCAAAGCCAGATTCACTTAACAAATGTGCCACAACAACTGCAGTGATCCACTTAACAACTGGGGCGAGAAAGGTAATAAAATGGGGCAAAATTGACTTAACAAATATCTCACTTAACAACAAAATTTAGAGCTCAATTGTGGTCATAGGTTGAGGACTACTGTGTATTAGGAGTCTTCACTGCCTTGAGTTATATACAAAAAGGCAGAGTAAAAATTATAATAAGAAGATGGTCATAGATCCTTTTCACTATCTCATATGAGAAACAATACTAAATGCCCTTTCCTTTCTTTTGATTCATTGTAAAACATCGGGCATATTACTGGAAGATTTTATACACCATCTCCAAATCAAATGCAACAGGNCAGGTTTTTCTGGACTGTCTAAATCCCTATGAGGAGATAATTAGCTCATCAACCATGCCCTCCATTCATCTTCGTAGCCCTAATAAATGTTAGGAGAAGCTAGAGCACTTTGATTCAAAATCAAGCTACAGTTCAATGCCTATACAATTTGAGTCAGGCTCAAATGATCACACATTTTGTGAAGATCTAGCTCTCCGGATTAATGTGTAATGTTGGGTAAAATGGAAGGAAACAGAAGGCAAGGATGACCAACAGGAAGATGGATGGACTGAATGCAGCAACAATGGATGCGTTATTGGAAGATCTGAAAAACAATATCCTCCTGGAGAAAATCTGTCTGTGTGGCTACTAAGAATGGACACTAACTTGATAGCACATCAACCTCATAATCAGATGAGAGCCATTGTCAAACTATCTCAGAGCTGTGATTAGTAGAATGAGTAGAAAGTAGTAATATTATTTAAAAAGAAGATTAAGATTACAGCAATAGAATTCCAGCAATTATTTTCAAATGAGGAAGCAACATATAGGCAATTTAAGATGGCAAAGTTTTGATTCATTTTCTCATGATTTTTGCTGTCAGGAATAAGAAGAATTCAAAACTGTGTGAAACTATGAATTTGGCAAATCTCTCATTCATTTCAAAGTTCAGGGTATGGCATATAAAGTCAGATAGGTCTCTTAATGGAGATGGGGAAACAATCACATGCATTTAAGGTACATCCTCAAAGTACAGCATCAATTAGTTCTTATCTCATTAATTAGTGAAGTGACTAACTGAAGGTGGAAAATAATGTTCTCGCTATTCACAAATTTAAAGGCTCTTTCCCCCTGGTTTCTTCTCCCTTTTTTTTCTCAAATTCTCTTCCAGGAATAGATATAAGATTTCCTATAAAGCTCTATGCAAAACTTACAGCAAGTCATTTCTACACCAGCACTTTGTAAATTCCTCCTTGAAGTAGGCTATGCATACATTTGCATAACTAATATGCATACATCTGTAGTGTATTACAATTCTAGCAGTTTCACAAGGAATTTTTCAGAGATCTTAGGGTGAGAAGGGTAGAAGAGAGAACTGGACAACCTCAACTTGTCAAAGGCATAAAAAAGGGGAAAAGAGAAGATCTTATTTTGAAGCTATTATGGAAAACAAAATGTATATGCATGAAATCAGTCCACTAAATAGTGGGGGCTGTCATCCCAAAAGTGTTTTTTTTTCAGGAGCCAAATGGATTTTCTTGTTTTTCTTTGAAGATGTTTTGCTGCTTATCCAAGAAGCTTCTTCAACTCTGACTGGATGGTGAGATATAGAAGGATTTACAGTATATTCCTTGCAGACAGCTCGTCATTTGCATTCTTTTAGAGAGTCATTGAGGCCACTTGGAGGTTCATCTGTATCCTCAGGATCACCTGAGTCATTGAGAAGTTGGAGCTATGGTTTCTGCAGGATGTTTTCTGCCCTGTGTCCATTCAGTGTTGAACACAGGCGCAGTCTGTTGGAGATCTTTCATCTAGTGAAGATTTCAAGAAGAAATGTCAGATTACTTGAATGAGTTCCTTTAATTCTGGCAATTATCTCTTTATCTCCAGCTACTGAGACAGTATAGATGTAGATAACCAAATACCTGTCCAATCAAATTAAATTAAAAGGAATGAGAGGTTTTTGTAACACTGTTGGCTTAGAAGTTACCAGATATTCATTTATATTTGAAATAAAAAGTAGATTTATTAAGAGGTACATGAGGATAGGAAAGCTTTGTGTCTGCCTAAGCCATGGGTGTTCACCCTTGGCAATTTTAAGACTTGTGAACTTCAACTCCCAGAATTCCCCAGACAGCCATGCTTAAAATTGTCAAGGTTGGTCACCCCTGACTTAAACCATCTTGAAGAGAGGGAGTCATGAGAGACAGAGAAAAACAATCATAAAATCATAGAGCTGGAAGGGATCTTGGAGATCTTGTAGTTCCTTTGTGTCTTGAACATAGAGGCTTATTTACCTAAGTATAAAACCGGTGAGAAATAGACTCAGAGACGGACTAGGAGGGTTGAATGAGAATTAATAAAGCAAAATATTGGGGGGGGGTGTTTTGTTTTGGTCACAGTACTAGTACAGTTTGTTCCCTCTAAGCCCGTGATGGCGAACCTATGGCACGAGTGCCACAGGTGACACGCAGAGCCATTTGTGCCAGCACGCGAGCTGCANGCAAACTTACCTCACTGTGCATGTGCATGCTTCACAGCTGATTTTCGGCCTCTTTGAGGCCTTTTTTGGCCTCCCAGAGGCTTGAGGAAAGCCTTTGCAGGCCAAAACATAGGCCTGTTTCATCATTTCCTATATTTCTGGAAATACTGGAAGTGATGAAACAGGGGGTAAAAAACCGGACGTTTCGGACGTCTTCGAAAGGAGTTCGGACTGGGAGGCTGAAAAAATGGGCCAAAAATCAGCTGGGAGGCGCAGTGCAGGTAAGAGTGTGGGAATTGAGTGTGCATGCGCAGGGGGCATGGCAGGGTGCACATTGCCTTCTGGGTGCTGGCACATAAGCACGTGAGCGCAAGCGCACACACAATTTTTGGCACAGGAGGCCAAAAAGATTAGCCACCACTGCTCTAAGCTATCTGCATGTGAAATATAGGCAGCATAGACAGGATTTTCACCCTGCACAATAATGTGCATGGACCCTTTTAGAACAAACTCATTCATATCACTCAGATGTGAGACGGAGACAAATTTCCAATAGGAAATCTGACAAGCAGATATTTCTGACTTTCTCAAGCAATTTGGCACAACTTAGGTAGAGGATTGTACTAGGTTGTTTTTTATTTCTTCTTCTTCCTACTCCATATGAATCCTGATAAACATCCTCTGGCTTTCCTTATCTTAAATTGCACTGTGTAAGCTTGCCAAAGATGAAATCAGAATTTGAACCATTCCAATTTATCAGACGTACAGATTTGCTCCACGTTCACATCCCAATTCCTTCATTTCAGATAAGATTAACCTGCTGCACAGCCCAATTGTGTGAAAGACCTGGGCAGGTTATGTATGTCTCTTCCCTTTATCAGCTGATGAGCTCACTTTGCACAAATAAGAGATTCCTCCAACCAGCCTCAGGTCTTGTCTGAATCACCCATCAATTATTATGTTTATTAACATTTATTAACATGATTAACATTTAATTTGCCCAGCAATTCAAACTCCACCAGCTAATATGTGTCCAAATCAAACAAATGCAGAGGGAACTACTGTCCAGGTTTCCTTGGTAGATGGAATGGTGATTTGATGGATTTCAGCTTTACGTAATCTCACAATATTAATCAGTCGTACAAGCAGCTACAATCATATTCATCATACCTGTCTTTCAGCAAAAATCGCATATATGTAGTTGCATTCTCCAAACATTGAAAAACAGACTTTACGTCCAGGATTTTCCTCTCTAAAAAGCCCTTTGAAGTTACCCTGGATACAATTATTTATTAAATATGAAGTTTTAAAAAACTATAACTTTTTGGCTCCAATATATTCTACCTGCAAAGATGCATTTTTCTTGTTCCTATGACAAATAGCTGGAGATACTTCATCAGTCTTTCTCTAAGACTTTGGGGCTTAATCTACCGTAGAGGTTAGAAGAACTTTATAATGCATAAAACATTATGTAATGTTCCTCCACCAGACACTTTTCCTGTTTTTATTCTTTTCAAGTCTTTCCTTCCACCTCCAAGAGATTTTTGTTTTCTTAGTAAAATTTCCCCTTAGCTTTGCAGTTACATTTCCAAATTAATAAGGTTTGTGTTGTGCAAATTGTTGTCCATGCATCAACCTGTATAACTGAATCTTATTAAGTTCTCATTGCACTTGTTTGTAAATATTAATAAGGGTACTGAGATTAAATATTGGGAGTGGGCAAATAAAAAAACAGATGCTTCCCACAAGGTTTGCTTTTCACCTGCTTTATCAGTAGCAATATTAAACAGAATCACACAAGAAGTATTTTAATTCTTCTTGTCAATTTAAAAGTCACTGCATCTGTATTATAAATAGTTTGTAGAACTTTAACCTGGTTGTTGAATTGACCTTTTTTCCCCACAATACTATAGATGATAACAAAAAAGGATGTTGGGTTTGTTCAACATGCCAAGCAACATCAATATCCAGGTTGGGATGTTGGGTAAATGCATCTGCTGGGTCTCCAACAGATTAAGCCTGGCATATAAACACACCCATGAGTGTGATAGAATGAGCAGATAGAGGTGAAATAAAAACCCAAAACCGCACAGGTTGTGATGGGAGCGTCCCGATACTCC